>LPNX010475053.1:0-90272 GCA_001517045.1 Pseudotsuga menziesii
CCTTCTTCTTCTTCTTGCTTGGACACTGTGAAGCATAGTGTCCAAACGCCTGACAAGCATAGCACTTGATTTTACTCAAGTCCTTCTTCTGTCCACTCTGTTGACCCTGCTGCTGCTGCTGCTGCTTGGCCCCACCCTTCTTGGGGCCCTTCTTCTTCTTACCCTTGGCTGCCAAAGCCACATCCTCATCATCAGCCCCTCTCTGAGAAGTACTACCCTGTACTAGACCCCTCCTGGTCTCCTCCTGCACAAAGTCATCCCATAACCTCTCCCAGTCAGGGAGGTTCTCCCTACCCACTATAGCCTGCACAAAAGCACTCTAGGACTTTGAAGCCCCGTTCACCGCTGTCCGCACAAGCTCTGTAGGGGAAACCTTCTCCCCAACTGCTGCAAGTTCATCCCGAACTGCAGAAATCCTAGTAAGGTAAGCTGTGACTCCCTCTCCTCCATTCATCCTGATACTCTTGAGTTTTTCTCTGAGAACCATTTTCCGGTTCTCATTAGAACTCTCATACAGACTGCTCAAGGCTGTCCACATCTCATGTGCCTTGTCCTTTCCTGAAATGTGAGGAATGATGTGATCTTTCACGGCATCAAGAATAATTCTTCTGGCTTTGCAGTCCTTCTTATTGAAGGCTGTGAGGGCTGCTGCATCTGTGGATGCAGGAATGGTTATGGGGTTTGCAGTAGTGTTCCTCGCTATGTCTGGCCACAACTCATTCTCTTCAAGTAACAGCAAAATCCTAGCCTTCCACGGCACAAAATTCCCTGTCCCATCCAGCCTATCCTCCAATCTAAGTCCAGTAGCCATCTCAACAACAACTCAGCAAAGTGCTGTTCACTGACAGAAGTAAAATAACAAAAATTTCTGAATGCTGCAAATTACTGTGTGTCTGCAAAAAACACTGTTTCTGCCCCCTTTGCTCTGATACCATGTTGAAAAACTGAGTTTTACTGCTTGCTGGTTTAAATGAATAATTTGTGTGTTTCACTTCAGCCGGTTTTGCATAGGCTTGAAGCTACTTAAAAATTTTGCCGAACAATTTTAAACACACAGTGAAATCAAATACTAACAGGCTGAAACAAATAACATGCACACCATAAATTTGACTCAGATATTTTTGGCTAATCAGCCCTGGAAAAACCCCCACGGGGAAAACCAGTCAGAGAGAGGAGAGATTTTTATTATTTCTTCAGCAATGTAAAGGACAAAAAAAATGGTGAAAGATACAACTTATCTCCACCAGCAAAATTTTTCTCAAAGTCTGGAAATGTGCTCAGCAAACCAGCCGTACACCCATTTTTTTTCTTCCTGAATTAAATGCAGACCGTACAACTCAGAAAATCGTACCAACTGAATTAAATGCACCGTACTGTCTCGATTTGCGTGCCAGCAATAAATGCAGGCCGTACTGTAATAAATACAGGCCGTACTCCCTCGAAATTCATGCCAAAAACAAGTTGTTCAATCCCTCGATTTCTGTGCTATAATTAATGAAGGCCGTACTCCAGGCCGTACCCTTGAAATCTGTGCAGACCGTACAGCATTTAATGCTGTAGTCCTGTGCATTAAATGCAGTCCGTACTTTCTCTCAGGTTCAGTGCATAAAACAGTAAATGCAGTCTCGATCTTGTGCTCACCAAAATCTCTTCGGCAAACTCAGAAAATCGTGCCCTCCTCAAGCAAACTCGACCTCCAGCCCCAGCTCTCTCTCTTCTTAGAAAAAAAATGAACAAGTGAATGTCCTTTTGCCTCCCTCAGCCTTTTTGTTTACCCTAAGTGAGTTTCTTAATCCAATGGTGGAGAAAGAATCAATCCAATGGATGAGATTGATTGAGAGTGAAAATCCCTTTTATTTATTTCTCATAAATAAAATCACTCACCCACTTAAATTTATCAAAAAGTGACTTTATTGTTATAAAGTCTCATTAAGTGACATTTAATGTGAGGGTCACATTTTTCCCTCTTAAAGTGACTTTAGGCAAAAATTAAAGTCACCTAGGGAACATCTGCCTAGGTACAAAAACTAACAACCATTACAAATTTAACATGGTATTAGAGCCACCCTGAAACAAGTCTTTGTGCAGTTGAAACACTGCTACAACTGCAACTACTGGAGATTAGGGTTTCATGCTTGAAAACCCTAGAAGACAAAATCTAGTCATCTTGAAATTTTCTATATAACTCGACTTTGACAAAGTCTCAAGAGATGAAACTTGGACATGAGAAAGATGAATATTTATGTAACTTGTGTGTGAGTTTCAGCCTCATATTCTCTATGCTTCAGGAGATAAGATCTATAACACCCCATAAACCCAAGGTCTAGTAACAAGGAAAATACACATACATTTTTTTTTAAATTCAATATATTTAAATTTAAATAAAGTCTTTGCTTCCCATAAAATTATGCATTTTCATAAAGACTCGTAGAAAAGATAAATATTCACAAACAATTTAACATTACAAAATCAAAATCAAACTCAATGATAATCAATCTTGGCTCACAAATCTTGATCCCCAATCCCTTATAATTAAAGACTAAATTATAAATACTAAAAAGAAATCAAATATTTAATAACATAATCAATTGTATTAATCAATTTGTAAAAATCATAACCGATGGCTATCCAAAGGCTAAAAGACACACAATAAGATATCACTCCTAACTAATTCAATTTATTTAGTAGAATTATAAATAATTATCAATGCAAACCATTGCTAATTATTAACCACATTCATAAATAATTATTAAGTACCATGCTAACTATCTTACGTTTCCTACATTCTCACCGTTCCAATTATTTTAAAATGATTTAATATCATTTGCTATGTAAATAAATTAAAAGATAAAGATTTATGAAAGGTTTTGGTAAATAATTACTGTTTTTTTAACATTCAGGTGTACTATCTCTGTGTAAGATGGAAACAAGAGTAGAAAATGCGTGGTATTTATCATGGTAAACGACAGGTTAGAATAAATCATCTTCATGTTACATTGAGACCGAAATATCTGAAAGGATAGTTGCTTTTGCTTAACTTTGAGAGGCAGTACCTGTGAGGAAGAGATTACATGAAAGAATACGTGTCTGATTAGTATTTATCAAAAGGTGAGATTCCTTTCATTCCCTTTTTCATTGCATACCATTTCTATTGAGAGTAAACGCATGAGCTATTGGTTAAGTTGGTTGGTGACTGTTCATGAGCTCTCATAAAAGCGGGGAGGATTTGAGATTTTGGCGTAAAGGACGTCTGTCCATGAAATTATAGAAGCTTCTCTTCACATATACTGAGAAATTCCTTCAACAATCTTAGATTACGTTCTGATATGGCACTATTGGGTTTCTCAATAAGAAATACATAAAATTTTGACTTGCAGTATCGATGTATGAGCTTGTGATGCTACCTACTGTTGTACTTGACAATGAACTTTGAATGCATAGAGTAGTATCAGTTTTAGGTCTAGAATAGTTTTCATTAGCGTCATGATCGGAGCCCTCTGTATCACTAGATGCAACTGTTGTAACTGATCTTTCAATTTGAGAGATATTAGAGTCCGGAAAATTATTTAGTTTTTCATCCAAGATAGTCTGTTTACAGCTATCTGGTTCACCATTCCCAATATAACTGATTGCAATACAATCTTTTCTAAATCTAAATGGAGTATGACCTGCAGGGAGAGATCGTTATCAGACAAAAGGTGTTTATCATCATGAATTTTGATTGAAATTAGTTTTCCGAATACAGATTCATCTTATCAAAAATTTTGTGTTATTGAAACTATGTAATTTACGGCATTTAGAAATAAGTTAAGTTGTTGTCTCAATTAATTATGGTGAAGGCCCGCGATTGTTTAAGGAATGAGGGGATTCATGTGCGTGGGGTATTTTCAGTGGAGTGTCACGACAAGCCCTGAAAGATAGATTCAAGGTTTTCAATTGTGCATTTGAAGAGGTGTTCAAGAACCATTTTGGTTGGATTATGCCAGATGAGCAGCTCCAACACGCTAAATAAACACGAAAAGACTCAGCGTGTGTACTTCCATGGAAAGGGAACACGGGAGCAAAACAAAACCCATAAAATATAAACCGAAGAAAGAGATTCCATGGTTAGTTGCATTACTAGCTCTGGTTACTTGATCTGGTTAGTCGCATTCACCTGGTAAACACGTAGGGACGCTATCCAACAAAGCAATCTATGGGGAAGTGAATACATATCTTAAAATAATTTATCCTTCAAACGATTTCAGAGATAAAAACTTGTGTCACATCGGACCTTTAATCTATCGATCTGATTTACCACAAATTGCAACTCGATATTGCATATTGAAGATTTCAACGAAGAATGCAAGTGGACTCAACAATTTAAGAATGAATTTGATAGTGTCATCTTAGCACCTCCACCTCACGACATTAAAACATTAGCCGATAACTATGAAATATACCAGCCTGAAAGTCAAGCTGTCAATCACTGAACCAGAGAGGTGGATCTTGCCATATCACCTTTGAAGGGATAAATCAGTACCAATTTTATTGAGTCGTAATATAAAAAATACTACTCTATAATATAATAAAATGCAATTTCATTCATTTCATATATACATGAGATCTATAATAAAATGTAGATACCAATTCATTGATCTTTAATAAACGCACTGTGTTATCCAACTTTTTGTACTATAAGTTGGGTTACCTGAGGAGCCGCCGGTTGACAGGCTTGTTCAAAGTCTGATTCTAGTGTATCAGTCGATCCGTCTGCTTGTCTAGCCAATATTGGCTAGTCACCTTTTTATTTGAATAATTTTGACCATGGCCCCGCGGGGTTTCTAATAAAATGTGCTAGTAGGATATTTTTGAGTGGTTTGGTCTCCTGAGACGTAGAATCTCAAATAGGGTATTCCAGGGAGTTTTTTGTCCCTGACAATTATGCTCTGCCTTCAGCCAAGTATAATTGACGAGGTTTTCTCCCGCTTCCTCCAAAGCTGGAATGCCTGATGTTTAATTCTGGACCCGGGGGGGGGTTATTAGAGCCCAACTGAGTGTTATAAACCTACTAAATATTATTTAGATAGATCATGGTCATGTCCTAAGTCATCTGGACACATAAAAAAAATTTGAAAAAATCTTTTTCAAACAGTGAAAAATTATTTTTTTTAATTTTTTAATTTTTAATTACTTTTCCTAAGTTTTTTGGGTTAATTTTTTCATAAATTAAATGGAAAAAACCTGTTCGTGATTCGGACTCAGAATTCAGTGATTGAAGGCTCTAACGTTAAGCCAAAAATCATTCTTGATCAGTCAGCGAGTCAGAGCCAACTTTCAGATTAGCAATCGGACACATAATGTCTTTTTACTCAAAAAAGTCAGTTTTGAGTAAAAAATGATTTTTATTGAAAAAAATGATTATTTTGGAGAAAACTAAAACTCTCTAAATTAATCCAAATTCAGTAAAATAAAAGGCTAAATGACATCTCATGGAACACTTATGATGATTGGAGTTATCATAACTCAGCTTCAGTCATCATTAAGAGATCAATTAATTTATTATCAGTTATCAGACATGTCATCTCTAGCTAAAGATGAGATGGAGAGCTCTCATTGGTCCGGTGATTTGATCGAGGTGAAGACTGAAGCTTACACCATGAGTGGGCTTCCCAAACCTAAGTCAGGCTCCTGCCAGACCTAAAGGGTGAGCTTACCTACATCTAGACTCACACGTGTGGCCTCATCCTTGGCTTGTTTTCAGTGCATAGGTTTGGAGTGGGGGCGCCTTGCTTGGGTGGAGGCCTCCCCTCACTCTCGGTTCTCCGATTTAGGTCTGGGCTCTTTGTTAGTTGGCTAAGCTGGTTAGAGTTGGTTTTTTGGTTTTAGGGTTTTAGCACTCTCTCATTTGTTAAATAGAGGCTCTTTCAACTCTATTATGATGGACTTTTGGGCATAGAAACTCTGCAAAAAATTGTAATCATTATATTATTGAATAAAACTTTTCGACTTTGGAGGTCTACAGGATTGTCTCTTCATTGGTGGATGTGTTGTATGAGGTGATCTCTTTCCATGCTTTCAATTTGTTATTTATGTGTTGAATCAAACAACTAGCTTTAGAAGTCTATTATTAGAACATAAGATTTACCATTTGCTGTTGTCAAGTTGGTTTATTATGCAAAGTTTATCATAATTTAGATGGGTACAAATATTCAGTTATATGAAGTATTGATCTTGATTTGCATATTCCTAGCAAACTAGTTTTTATTGTTTGTTCTCACTGGGTATCAAGTTGGATTGTCTTTACAGATCTCGCCATTTGGAGAAGGGTGCGAGCTCAGCTGCATCAAACTCATCTCCATCATCATAAGAACCTTCTAACATTGTTGACTTTAAGGACCTATAGAGAGTTTGGCTTTTTCCAAGAGGAAAAAACAAGGAGATCTTCCTCCAAAGTTCCATCTCAAATTCTTTCATAAATTTAAAGACTTCTTGGTTACCGAACTTCCTTCCTCTAGTTCTTCTTTTGCTCTTTGACTTCTTTTGTTTACTTGCTTGCTAGCCCTTTTCCTCCTTGACTTGTTTGCCTTTTCTCACTTTTTCTTCATCGCTGCCCCGTTTTTTCTCTTTTATCATTCATTTTTTCCATTTTGGACAACCCTAGTGTGCCCTAGCTTTCTTCCATTGTTTGCCTCTTTTTGCCCTAGTTTTTGGGCTTCCTTTAACTTTGTTTTTTTGTCATTTTTTTTACTTTTTGTTTGCTGTCCCGTTTTGCACTTTTTATGACAGCCACTTATTTCATGGTTCGCTGTCCCGTTTTGCACTTTTTATGACAGCCACTTATTTCATGGTTCGTTGTCCCATTTTCTTCAATTTTGTTCATCCCTTAACTTCTTAGTTCGTTGTCCTATTCCTCCATTTTCTTGTTTTTGACTTCTTCTTTGCCTTCCCTCTTTCTTTCCCTCCGCTTCCTTTTATTTCAGTCTTCTTTTGCCTTGTTCTTTTGCTCTCATTCAAACTTCTTCTTTTCCCTTTTAGAAAGTTTCAAGAAAAGCTCTAAGTAAAAGTAAATCACTCTCATTTTTACGCAAATTTCAATAATAATAGAGTTGTCTACTTTCCTTTGAAAGTCCTTTCAAAAATTAAATTCCTAAAGGCAATTTGTATAATTTTAATAAAGCATCTTTTGTTTGAGTGGGGTTTTTAAGTCCCCACTCCCATCCTCCCCCATTTGGGGAGGATTGTGTTGCGTCCATCTTTTACATGCTTAGATTAGATGTGCTTGTTTTCATCATCATTTGCATCTTATGCTTAGAATATTAATTATTAATCCATCACTTCTAATTTATGATTACACCTAACCTTTTGTGTATCATGCTTAGAGTAGGAAAATAGGCTCCTTAAAGTGAGCGTTTACTTTAGCATTTTCTTTATGTACTTAGAAATAAATAAATTTTTCAGTGAAGTTTTTTCTTTGAATAAAGCAACTTTTGGATCATTGGCTCTTTTTCATAAAACTTGTGCTACTAAGGTTTTCTTGTCAAGTTGAGATGTTTTTACAGGATATGGAAACCAGAGATTATAGGGTTCTCATATGCTCTCCTTGCATAAGAGACTAGATCGAGCACACGTCCCGCAGTTGGAGCCAGATGTTATCCAACTTTTTGTACCATAAATTGGGTTACCTGAGGAGCCATCGGTTGACAGACTTGTTCAAAGTCTGATTCTAGTGTATCAGTTGATCCGTCTGCTTGCCTAGCCAATATTGGCTAGTCACCTTTTTATTTGAATAATTTTGACCATGGCCTCGCGGGGTTTGTAATAAAATGTGCTATTAGGATATTTTTGATTGGTTCAGTCTCCTCAGACGTAGAATCTCAAATAGGGTATTCCAGGGAGTTTTTTTCCCTTGACAATTATGCTCTGCCTTCAGCCGAGTATAATTGACGAGGTTTTCTCCCGCTTCCTCCAAAACTGGAATGCCCGATGTTGAATTCTGGGCCTTGGGGGTTTATTAGAGCCCAACTGAGTGTTATAAGCCTACTAGACATTATTTATATAGATCATGGTCATGTCCTAAGTCATCTGGACACATAAAAAAAATTCAAAAAAATATTTTTCGAACAGTGAAAAATTATTTTTTTAATTTTTTAATTTTTAATTACTTTTCGTAAGTTTTTTGGGTTAATTTTTCCATAAATTCAATGGAAAAAACCCGTTCGTGATTCAGACTCAAAATTCAGTGATTGAAGGCTCTAACCTTAAGCCAAAAATCATTCTTGATCAGCCAGCCAGTCAGAGCCAATTTTCAGATCAGCAATCGGACACATAATGCATTTTTAGTCAAAAAAGTCAGCTTTGAGTAAAAAAATGATTATTTTGGAGAAAACTAAAACTCTCCATATTAATCCAAATTCAGTAAAACAAAAGGCTAAACGACATCTCATGGAACACTTATGATGATTGGAGTTATCATAACTCAGCTTCAGTCATCATTAAGAGAGCAATTAATTTATTATCAGTTATCAGACATGTCATCTCTAGCTAAAGATGAGATGGAGAGCTCTCATTGATCCGGTGATTTGATCGAGGTGAAGACTAAAGCTTACACCATCAGTGGGCTTCACAAACCTAGCTTAGGCTCCTGCCAGACCTAAAGGATGAGCTTACCTACGTCCAGACTCACACGTGTGGCCTCATCCTTGGCTTGTTTTCAATGCACAGGTTTGGAGTGGGGGCGCCTTACTTGGGTGGAGGCCTCCCCTCGCTGTCGTTTCTCCGATTTAGGTCTGGGCTCTTTGTTAGGTGGCTAAGCTGGTTAGGGTTGGTTTTTTTGTTTTAGGATTTTAGTACTCTCTCATTTGTTAAATAGAGGCTCTTTCAGCTCTATTATGATGGACTTTTGGGCATAGAAACTCTGCAAAAAATTGTAATCATTATATTATTGAATAAAGATTTTCGACTTTGGAGGTCTACAGGATTGTCTCTTCATTGGTGGATGTGTTGTATGAGGTGATCTCTTTCCATGCTTTCAATTTGTTATTTATGTGTTGAATCAAACAACTAGATTTAGAAGTCTATTATTAGAACATAAGATTTACCATTTGCTGTTGTCAAGTTGGTTTATTATGCAAAGTTTATCATAATCTAGATGGGTACAAATATTCAGTTATATGAAGTATTGATCTTGATTTACATATTCCTAGCATACTAGTTTTTATTGTTTGATCTCACTGGGTATCAAGTGAGATTGTCTTTACAGGTCTCGCCATTTGGAGAAGGGTGCGAGCTCAGCTGCATCAAACTCATCTCCATCATCATAAGAACCTTCTAACATTGTTGGCTTTTAGGACCTACAGAGAGTTTGGCTTTTTCCAAGAGGAAAAAACAAGGAGATCTTCCTCCAAAGTTTCATCTCAAATTCTTTCATAAATTTAAATACTTCTTGGTTACCGAACTTCCTTCTTCTAGTTCTCCCTTTGCTCCTTGGCTGCTTTTGTTTCCTTGCTTGCTAGCCCCTTTCCTCCTTGACTTGTTTGCATTTTCTCACTTTTTCTTCATAGCTGGCCCGTTTTTTCTCTCTTTTACCATCCATTTTTTCCATTTTGGATAGCCCTAGTGTGCCCTAGCTTTCTTCCGTCGTTTACCTCTTTTTGCCCTAGTTTTTGGGCTTCCTTTAACCTTGTTTTTTTGGTCATTTCTTTTACTTTTTGTTCGCTGTCCTATTTTGCACTTTTTATGACAGCCACTTATTTCATGGTTCGCTGTTCCGTTTTGCACTTTTTATGACAGCCACTTATTTCATTGTTCGCTGTCCCGTTTTCTTCAATTTTGTTCATCCCTTAATTCTTAGTTCACTGTCATATTCTTACCTTTTCTTGTTTTTGACTTCCTCTTTGCCTTCCCTCTTTCTTCCCCTCCACTTCCTTTTATTTCAGTCTTCTTTTGTCTTGTTCTTTTGCTCTCATTCAAACTTCTTCTTTTCCCTTTTGGAAAGTTTCAAGAAAAGCTCCAAGTAAAAGTAAATCACTCTCCTTTTTACGCAAGTTTCAATAATAATAGAGTTGTATACTTTTCTTTGAAAGTCCTTTCAAGGATTAAATTCCTAAAGGCAATTTGTATAATTTTAATAAAGCATCTTTTGTTTGAGTGGGGTTTTTAAGTCCCCACTCCCATCCTCCCCCATTTGGGGAGGATTGTGTTGTGTCCATCTTTTACATGCTTAGATTAGGTGTGCTTGTTTTCATCATCATTTGCATCTTATGCTTAGAATATTAATTGTTAATCTATCACTTCTAATCCATTAATTAATTTGATTACTCTTTTAAATTGTTTATCTTTCTAAGTAAATCAACTACTTGAATCTCTTGAATCACACCATAAGGTGGATCAAGAGTGCTCTCTGTCGAAGAGTTTAATAAGTCATCTTTGTTTTTTTATTCACATTGTTTAATCAATTAACTCTTAATTAAGACTCTTGAACTTGCAAAAACACAAGTCAAGAGCACTCTCTATCGGAGAGCATCCTAGGTTTGCATAATCCCTGCATTAGTCTCATTTAGATTAGGTAAGTCTCTTGAACCATTGTCATAAGACAAGGTCAAGAGTGCTCTCTGTCAGAGAATCTTAATTAATCAACTTAATAAAACCTTCAACACACACACCCCTTTTAATTAATTAACTCCCTCCCCTCCTTGGCGGAGTATGCTCTAACCGATGCCAGATCAGAATACCCAGAAACAACACTGGATCTTTAAACCCTACAAGAGTAATTTAATAATACTTAAACACCCGTAACCAACGCACCGGCGTTGTAGGGATTCTTCCAAAGTACTTCCTAGTAGAGGCGTCGGAACCTCCCGCTATCTTAGATTCTCGACTAGCTGATCAATCTTGGCGATACCAGCCTGGGATACTGGGTGGGCCCGACATGTCTTCAACGGAGGGAACTTAGAAGAGTCTCCTGGCTTTGACAAACTTTTGTTGACACTCTAAGCAAGACCACTATCAAAAACTTTTAAAATCTACCAAGAGCACTTGCAAAACCTAATACTCACTAACTTGATTCCTAGACTTTATTTCACACATTTATTTGACTCCATAAGGCACTGGTCCTTTGTTATATTTGATTAATTTTCTATTTTGATCAACTGTCTATGGACCATTTCAATTGATTATATTTGAATGCTTAAGTTTTAAGTTTGGAATCTTTGCTTATATGTGTGATCTCTTGTTAGCAACGTGGATTGCTTTGATTAATCATCATCCCCCTAATATTAATCATTTTAAATCACAGTAACTCCTAAACAACACCCATCCGTATCCAAAAAAATCTAAAAATTAACTTAAAACATTGATCCATAGAAAACCCTTTGTTAGGGACTACCCCCCTTGGCTTCATTAAGAGTTAGCCTAAACGGAGGAGCTATGAGTAGGTGACAGTACCTAGCTCTATGCTTTCCCCCAAGGTCACACCTCTCCCACTTTCTCAAGTGAGGAGACAGGTTTCAGAATATTTCTGCTGCTGGTGTGTAATCGGCGAAGAACACACTGCAAAAACAAATTTATAATAACAAATTGACAATGCATAAAAACCTGAGTTTCTTTGTGCAGATTCGTGCCAAGCTCTTTCCGAGGATGCCGCACCACGATCTACGTCGGGTTCCCACAAATGTTGATCAATTCCCAATCACGAGAGATCCATCACATACATAGGTAACATGTCTTCCAAGATCTGGTTCACCCTTTATGTGCCATCCGTCTCAGGGTGATATGTTGTACTAAAATTTAGTTGTGTCCCCAAAGCTCCTTGGAAACTTGTCCAAAATATTCCAATAAACACTGACCCTCTATCTGAAATTATCTTGCGGGGTACACCATGTAACCTCACAACTTCATTTATAAATACTTTTGCAATATGTGGTGCTTGATAGGTAGTCTTTATAGGCACAAAATGCGCACTCTTTTTTAAAGTATCTATGACCACAAAAATAGAGTCATGTCTTCTTGTTGTTATTGGTAACCCAACTATAAAATCCATTGATATAACTTCCCATTTTGACTCTGTGATTACTTGTGGTTGTAGTAATCCCGTTGGATGCCTATGTTCAGCCTTGACCAATTGATATTCTAGGCATCTTGTCACAAAGATAACTACATTTTTCTTCATTCCGCTCCAATAAAATAATGGTTTTAAATTTGCATACATCTTATTAACCCCAGGATGAGCCATATACACAGCCCTATGAGCCTTTAACAAGATCAAATCTCGAACTTCTTCATTGGACGGTACATAAATTCTCTTGTTATATCGCAATAGTCCATCTTCCTCAAACACATACCCTTCATACTTTGGGATTTTCGTTACCTCATTTTCGAACTCGGTCTTAACCTCTCTATACCACTCATCTTCCAATTGTAATTTCAATATATTTTCCCATAAATTTGTCTTTAAGGGCACTCTGGAAAAGATACGAGGCCTTCGAATTAGAGCATCCTCCACCTTATTCATCGTCCCCTTGATGTATGATATTTCAAAATCAAATTTGCTCATTAATTCAGACCACCTCCTCTGCCTAGCATTGAGGTTGCTTTGGGTAAAAATATATTGTAACCCATGGTGATCTGTCTTTAACTCAAATTTCCTTCCTACCAGATAATGTCTCCATAAACACAAAGCATAAACTACAACAACAAGCTCTAAATCATGCGTTGCATAGTTCTCCTCATGAGGTCTAAGTTTCCTTGAAGAACAAGCTATCACCCTACCTTCTTGCATCAAAACACCTCCTAGACCTTCTTTCAATGCATCTGTACACACTAAGAAATATTGATCCATATCTGGTGCCTTAAGAACTGGAGCTGTCGTCAACAACTGCTTAAGCTTTGCGAATGCCTCCTCACATCGTTCTGTCCATAAGAACTTGTTGTTCTTCTTCTGTAACTCTGTAATTGGGCTTGCATTTTTTTAGAATCCTTCTAGAAATCTTCTATAATACCCTGCTAATCCCATAAAACTACGCACCTCATGCACATTTTTCAGTGATGCCCATTCAAGAATGGCCTCAATCTTTGTGTGATCCACCACTATTCCATCCCCAGTTATAACATGTCCTAAATAATGAATCTCTGACTAAAAGAAGGAACACTTTGATAGTTTAGCATATAGCTTGCACTCTCTCAAACATTGCAACAAAAGTCTTAAATGTTCTTTGTGCTCTTCTTGCATCCTTGAGTAAATAAGGATATCATCTAAAAACACTTGCACGAATTTATCCAAGTACTCTCTAAATACACTGTTCATCAAGTTCATGAAAACTCCAAGTGCATTCGTGAACCCAAATGGTACTACAACAAACTCGAAATGCCCATATTGTGTCTTAAATGAAGTCTTTGGCATGTCTTTTTCTCTAATTCTTAGTTGATGATATCCCAACCTTAGATCTATTTTTGAAAATATTGTTACCCCTTTCATCTGATCACATAGGTCATCAATTCTTGGTAAGGGATATTGATTCCTTATTGTTGCTTTATTCAGTTGACAATAGTCAATGCAAAGTCTCCATGAACCATCCTTCTTCTTCACGAATATCATCGGTGCTCCCCAAGGTGATATACTAGGGTGAATGAAACCTAAATCTAAAATCTCTTGGAGTTGTATATGCAATTCTTGTAACTTTGGTGTCGTCATACGATAGGGTACTCTAGATATAGGCTCAGTTCCTGGCTTAATTTCGATAGTGAACTCCAGATCCCTCTTAGGGGGTAATCCTGGTAATTCTTCAGGGAATACATCAGAGAACTGGGACAGTATGGGATGTTGACTTACACCAGCAGTGTCTTTCTTGTTATTCATTACTACAACTGCATACAACTCACATCCCTTACGCATAATTTTCTTCAATTGCAATGATGAAATAAACCTTAATGATACACCTCTTTTAGTCCCTATTAGGATTCTCTTATGCCCAAAATAATCTATAAACAATATCTTTTTCTCGTTCCAGACTAACACAACTGAATGGGTTTCTAACCAGTCCATCCCTAAGATAACATCATATGATCCTAAGGCCATAACATAAAGGGATACTCTTATAACGCACACACCCAAGTCTACTTCACAATCCTTGACCAATTCTCCTACTCCTTGAGTAATACTTGATGCCATTTTGACTACGTCGAAATCATCTTGCTTGATTGCCATCATCTTACATCTAGACAATGCTTCATAAGAAATAAAACTTTCAATTGCTCTTGGGTCTACTAAAAGAGAGAATTTCATACCATTTATTTTACCTGTCGTCTCTAACACGGTGGACTGATGTTCTTCCTGGAGGTTGTTGACTGCGGCATGAATTTAGTGTGCCTTTCCCACGTCTCCAACTATAGTCTGTCTCTTTCCTTAACTAGAATCTTTCTTGTCTTACGGACAATCTCTCTATAAATGTGGTCCTCCACAAGTCCAACACCCCCATTTCAGGGCCTTCCTCTGGACATTCGATTGAGTAAAAGTAGATCCACTACTATACTAGGGGTGTTGCACTACTAGATTTCCACTATGATATTGTGACTGCACTGTTGGTGGCCTATATGATGGTCTCTTTCCACCGGTTGCACATCTCTAACTCCCCGTTGTGGGAATCTTAAATGAAACTTGACGTCAGGTCACTGGTCTCGAAGCACTAGCTAACTGCACTCCAGGTCTCTGTACCACTGCTCCTGAAGATCGAGGTGGTCGAGACATCCCACCTCCTACAAGCTCTTCCTCAGCTATGATAGATTTTTTCACTGCTTCATGCAAGGTATGTGGCATTAAAATGCGTACTTTTTCCTTGATGTTGAAGTTAAGTCAATACACAAATTTATTAACTCGCAACTTCTTTGTACTCAAATGTGGAGCATATCTCAATAGCTCCATGAATTTAAATTCATACTCTTGGATTGATTGACCTCCTTGTCTCAAGGAGTTGAATTCATTCAACTGCCTTTCAATAAACTCTTCAGATAGGTAACATTCATGAAAACACTCTTCAAATATTTCCCAAGAGACCTCTGTTATTTCAATTCCAAGTTGTGGTAACAAGGTCATCCACCATAGCAATGCACTTCCCTTGAGTTGCAATATAGCGATGCACACTTTCATGTTTGAAATATAATCACACAATGCAAAGCACATGGATATGTTCTCGAGCCATGCCTTGGCTGTAATGCCATTAGGTGCGCCCCAAAATTGTGGAAATTTCACTTTCTCAAGTTCTCTTTGAGCACATTACTTCGGTGGTTGTTGTGATCCTTCTGCAGGTGCTGAGGAATCTCTATTCTCTCGGTCTATCCTACTAATTAATGCATCAGACATTCACTGGAATGAATGCATCATATTCATCACTTAACCTACATGTATATGGGTCATTTCTTCCACTGATGGTGGAGAACGTGGAGGTGAAGGTTGCAAAGAAGGGTGTGCACTACATCCCCTAGCCCCTCTACCTCTCCTTCCTCTTCTTCCCCTAACATCCACGCTTCCTGAATTTGCAAGGTGAATAATTCATGCATTAGTTTCAAAACACTACATAGAAAATAAATAAAAAATAACTTAAAGAACAATGAGCCCTAAGGTCCTAGAGTTAGAACCATGCTCTGATACTGTGTATTTATTTCTAGTAACAAGGAAAATACATTTTTTTATAATATAAAATCATATTGATTTATTTCTATTTTGAATTCATTTTTATTCCATTTCATTGGATTTCCTTTCATATGCATATATGCAATTTACTTTTTTCTTTTCTCAACCTTTCTAAATGCTGATTTAGAATTTTTTTCCTTAATTGTTCCTAATTTTCATTTACATGTTTCCTTGATCTTTGCTTTTGTCTCCTAGTTTTGTGTGTGCATTTGTGTTTCCAATTAGAAATTATTTTCTCTATTTTATTTTGTATATGATTTTTGCCATAATGGTACACTTCCTTTAATTTATTATTTAGTTAAATATTTCCAATTTTATAGTTCAATAATTACATTTGTTTATCATGATGATATCAAGGGTGCCATGACCATATTCATGCCCTTCAAATATCTCGTTTTCCGTGGTGGGTGTTAGTATGATGGCTGAGACCATGTTAACTCAGTCCGAGCTATGCTGTGTAGAGACTCATGGTTACTAAGGAATAAGTCCAACACCTCATTGCGTGCCCCTTAGTTAATCCTCGTGAGTAACCGAGCCCGCAACCTACCCTCACGGCAACATGCCTCTTGCAAATAAAAGTCTCTCTCGCTTTTCAACCCACCGCATGAAAAATAGGTGCTAATCATGTTGGTACTTTCTTCCATACAACATCATCATCCTTTTGTGGATTGATTGGAAATCATGATCATGTGCATGCACACATGAAATCCATGTGCATTAATTGTACTATACAATTAATCGAAATATCAATTAAATAAATTATATCACCTGATATCATATCTATACTCAAATTGGAATTCATGCGGCATTGAAACCACCTTGTATCATTGCGCATTTGGGCCCCTATCACACTGGAAAACTGTTAAAACATCTACCAATATATTGTAAGTAAGGAAAATTAATTATATATTTCATTCATGCATTATAAAATCAATAATATTGCATCATATAAATCTATCTACAAAATTCCATTCATTCATGAGTAACCAATTTGACATAAGAATCAATATATATTTAAGTCATTTTAATTCATGGTATTAAACCAGTTCATTTGCACTCAAATTCCCTCAACAATAACATATTTTTAGCACTGAAATAGTCTGACAAAACAAGGAACTACAATGGTGCATTATAAAATTACATTTATCCGTGAGTAACCAAATGCATCATCATAATCAAAGCATATATATATGTTGTTTCAAATTATAAAATTTAACCGGGTCATTTAGTAATAAGAGATAATAACAAAATGGGGCACTACATACAACAATATAGTTTAATAAATGATATGATCCTCGGTTCGGCCATCAAGACCTCATCGTTCGATATCTGCAAGTTACTCAAATTTATAATATGAGAAGGATCTGAAATATAATGATGTAAAACATAAACATGAAAAACATTATGCATATGACTCAATGATGATGGAAATGCAAGTCGATAGGCAACCAGTCCCAATTTCTCGAGTATCACAAATGGTCCTACAAATCGTGGTGATAATTTACCTCCTTTCCCAAATTTAATTGAGCTTTTTGTGGCCTGACTCGTAGAAATACTTTATCACCTACTTCGTAACTCCGCTCGATTTTATGTGCATTTGCATAGCTCTTTTGTCTATCCTGTGCTTCCTTTAACCGTGCACGAATAGTTGTCATCTATTCTTCCATCTCTTGAATTAATTCTTGTCCTACAAGGACTCTATCTTCTATACGATCCCAACTCAATGGGGTTCATCTACCAGTGGTTGAGTTTGCTTACAACAATAGTTATCAAAGTTCTATTAATATGGCACCGTTTTAATTTTTATATGGGAGTCCGTGTAGAACCCCGTTGAGTTGGGATCGTCTAGAAGATAGAGTCCTTGTAGGACCAGAATTAATTCAAGAGATGGAAAAACAGATAACAATTATTCATGCACGGTTAAAGGAAGCACAAGATAGACAAAAGAGTTCTGCAGATGCACATAGAATTGATCGGAGTTATGAAGTAGGTAATAAAGTATTTCTACGGGTCAAACCACAAAAGAGCTCAATTAAATTTGGGAAAGGAGCTAAATTATCACCACGATTTGTAGGACCATTTTTGTACTCTAGAAGTTGGGACCGTTTGCCTATCGTCTTGCATTGCCATCATCATTGAGTCGTATGCATAATGTTTTTCATGTTTCTATTTTACGTCATTATATTTTAGATCCTTCTGATGTTATAAATTTGACTAACTTGCAGATATCGGATGATGGGGTCTTGATGGCCGAACCGATCCATATACTGGACCGATGAACTCGACAGCTTCGTTGTCGTTTAGTCGACCAGGTAAAAGTCTAGTGGGATAGTTATAGTTTCAACTCAGCTACTTAGGAGGATGCATCCGAAATGCACCATCAGTTTCCTTACCTGTTTTGAAAACTTCGGGACAAAGTTTCTTGAAGAGGGGGTGTATGTAGTGCCTCATTTTGTTAGACTCTTTTATTACTAAACTATATTATTGTTTGAGGGAATTTTACCACAAATTATCCAATTAAATCTTATAATCTGAAACAACATATATATATGCTTTGATTATGATGATGCATTTGGTTACTCACGGATAAATGGAATTTTATAATGCACCATTGTAGTGCCTTGTTTTGTCAAACTATTTCAGTGTTAAAAATATGTTATTGTTGAGGGCATTTGAGTGCAAATGACCTGGTTTAATAATATGAATTAAAACGACTTAAATATATATTTATTGTTATGTCACATTGGTTACTCATGAATGAATGGATTTTTGTAGATAGATTGATATGATGCGATATTATTGATTTTATAATGCATGAATGAAAGATATATTTAATTTTCGTTAGTTATAATATATTGGTAGATGCTTTGACAATTTTCCAATGTGTCAGGGACCCAAATGCGCAATGATACAAGGTGGTGTCAATGCCACGTGAATTCGAGTTTGAGTATAGATATGATATCACGTGATATAATTTATTTAATTGATATTTCGATTAATTGTATAGTACAATTAATGCACATGGATTTCATGTGTGCAGACACATGATCATGATTTCCAATCAATCCACAAAATTATGATGTGGTTGTATGGAAGAAAGTACCAACATAATTAGCACCTATTTTCCATGCGGCGGGTTGAAAAGTGAGAGAGGCTTTTACTTACAAGATGCATGTTTCCGCGAGGATAGGTCATGGAATCGGTCACTCACGAGGATTAACTGAGGGACACACAATGAGGTGTTGGCCTTATTCCTCAGTAACCATGATTCTCTCCACAACGTAGATCAGACTGAGTTAACATGGTATCAGCCATCGTACTGACTCCCTACCACGGAAAACAAGATATTTGAAGGGAATGAATATGGTCATGGCACCCTTGATATCACCATGATAAACAAATGTAATTATTGAACTATAAAGTTGGAAATATTTAACTAAATAATAAAGTCATGAGTTAGAAATAAACTAAAGGAAAATGTACCATTATGGCAAAAATCATATACAAAATAAAATAGAGAAAGTAATTTTTAATTGGAAACACAAATGCACACACAAAACTAGGAGACAAAAGTAAAGATCAATGAAACATGTAAATGAAAATTAAGAACAATTAAGGAAAGAAATTCTAATTCAGCATTTATAAAGGTTGAAAAAAGAAAAAGGGAAATTGCATATATGCATAGGAAAGGATATCCATTGAAATGGAATAAAAATGAATTCAAAATAGAAATAAATAAATATGATTTTATATTATAAAAAAAATGTATGTATTTTCCTTGTTGCTATACCTTAGGTTTATGGGGTGTTACAAAATCCCTCCAAAATAGGGTTTCTGCCTCTTCCATGATTCAGTCTTAAACAAGTGACCTAGGGAGAATTTATATATATCGGGATAGGAATATCCAAAATGAATTGCGTAAGATGTTTCATATAGGACACATACTTTATCTTTTATTACTTGAGTTTCAGACCCCATAAGTTGAAACAGTGACATGTGACAGTCTGTACAAGTTCTCTATATTGAACTAGTCTATAAACAGGTCACCTTGGGAAAATTAGCATGGTTCCACTTGGGGAATCCAATATTGCTCTAAAATTTGGGATTAGAAATAATACAGATAAAGATACCTTAGGATGAAGTTTCAAACCTTTAAGAGCATAAATTTCAGAGATACAACAAAATTAATACAAGACAATTATGCAGAATAAATTGAAGAAACTGGGGATTCCTGTTCCAAAAACTTCCCTCCATCGATTAGTTGAAAAAAGAGGACCATATAAATCTCCCTAAGAGGGTGCATATTCCTATGGAAATACTTTCTAACTATGTCTATTTTCAATTTTTGACTGCAAGACACTGCAGGAAAGAACTAGGACATCAAGTTTTGAAGTTTCCCTCCATAGTTTTTTTAGAAAAGGACCTCATTAAACAACTCACGTCAAGGAGAAGCATATTTATATCTAGACATAATTTCAAGATTCAGAACTTGAAAAATTAGGATTTCTTTATCAAACCCTAGGTCCACCAAAAGTAGTCTTCCAGAAAAGCATTGAAGCAAGCATCCAGTTGAAGCAATCTCATTGGTAAGTTCTATTCTCTCTATTTCCATTTGAAGTTCTAAATTTATCATGGTGAAAAACAATACCATGCTTGAGCACAAGCTTGAAGGAGCCGAGAACCTCTAAGCATAGAAGTATAAATTACTTTGCATACAAAATAACATGGCTTGGAAGACTATGCCAAAAGAGAAGTTGCATATCCAGAGGGAGATGAGGACAAAGTTAAGCATAGAAGAACCTAGTTAAAGCCAATAAGATTATTGCAGATTCCATCAAGGACCATTTGATCCCACATGTGTCATCTTTGAAGAATCCCATGGAGATGTTCGATCCATTGAACCAACTAAGAATAGAACAAGAGAATATTCCTCAAGTAATAAGGAACATGCACTTTGATCTAGAAGGATTCGGTCCATGATGAATGATCTCTTATACATCTCAACAATGGATAAGAAGAGATGCAGTTATGATTCATGAAGAATAAGGGACACTGAGATTTATGGTGTAGAAGAATTTCTCGGCATTTTTGATCATGAGCAAGAAAAACATAGGTCACTAGAATCAGACAATGGATTAAAGCACACTGTCAAAGACTCCAACAATTCTTGCAAGGAGACAAGGACCAAGAGGGAGTGTACCAAACAAACAAACTTAAGTGTTTAATTGTCATTTCTTGTATATCTACTTACTTAAATGATATTGTCCAATTGTGTTCCTAGATTTAGGAAATGTATTATGCATGTTTGAGTGTTTGCATTTATGAACAGTATACTACTAACTTGCATGTGATGGGTAAGTATCCTATGGTGTTGTACAATATTCCATTGCTACTTTTCTAGAATAAACCTCTTTGTTGACATGTTAGGAGTAGTAGACACTCTTAATAATGTTCTGGTGGAGATGGAAGGCATCTAGAAAGTTAACATATATGGTGAATGTTGTAGCATTGGCTAAGATAGTTACATGATTGTGTGACATATATCTTTATGCATAATAATTTGTTGTTATTAAAAATATGAAATGGTTCTAATCATGCAATTGAATTTGACTATTTGCAAATGGTTCCAAAACTATTTGCAGACATCCGAAAGGTTTGAAGTTTGTATGCAGCATCCTTGAGATAGCTCCAAGTCGAGAGCATTATTTTTTATTTCGGGTGAAGCTACAGTCAAGAGCATTATTTTTTATTTCGGGTGAATCTAGATTGAGGTTGCCTCACTATCTTTAGGTCACAACAAAAGATAATTCAGGATGCTACAACACATCTCTCAAGACAACAATAGTTGAAGGTGATGAAAGTATGATTTAGGAAAAGTCAAAGGTATTGGGAGAAAGTTTGATCTCATTCTTGCATCCACAGTCAACTTTGTTGATGATCTGATCATAGTCAAATTTCACTGATATGAAGCTTTCTATGGTGAAAACCTAAATGTTTATTGTGTTGAATTCACAGTCATAAGTAAGGAAAAAACGACATACATGAAGACTCTAAGAAGGAAGATCAAACCCAGTAACATCCTAAAGTTTCAACCTTTTGAACCTTCTAAGAATAAGGTATGTTCATTTTTTTTTAAGTAAGCATATCCTTCTATGAAAAGCCAGTGTGATATTTGGTGGTAGATCTCAGTACTTATGAGGTCTATGATTGGTTGGATGCATAAAAGCTGGAAGACTCTTTTTGTTTGAATACTTGGGAAATAGCTAAACTTCAGATGATGATGCACATTACATTTTGATAAGCCTAGTTGGATGGATGTTAGACCTATTTAATATAAGATATGAAGTCATTTGGACAGAGAAGAGGCTTAGATGAGGATATAATGATCAGATGAGTAGGTTGGGTATATGAAAAATTGGTACAATAGTTGGACAGAGATACACAAGAAATTTTTCTTAGTCAAATGTGTTGGTTGATGACGCCTACACGTATTCTCAGCCCAATTACACAATGATACGATGCTTACATAGTTATCAATTATTTAGATGCTCAGTAATATATGACACTTACTGATGTAATTATGCCCAGTAATTTGTGATGATACATAGTGTTATATGCTCAGTGACGTATGCAGTGATATATAGAAACAATAATGCAATGATGACAATGATGAAATTATAAGCAGTGGTAACGAGCAACTAGTACATTGGTACAATTGAGTAGGATACATGAGAAGCTTCCTTAACTCAATTTGGATGAGTTGTATGAGTAGTTGGTTTAATGTGGATTGAGTCTAGGTTAGGATCAGATTGCCTGAGTCAGACAATGTGTGCAACTTGATTGGTACATCCAGATTGGGTAGATTGATTGTATATGCCGACGACCAGTGTGATAGAGTTGATGTGGAATGGTCAGTGGACAACAGTGGTCATCAGTGATAGTTGGTGAGCATTGTTTAGCAATGACAACTGTTGTGCAATGTGGTACAATTGTTGGTTAGCAGGTCCGCAAGATCAGTGTGGTTGTGATTCAACAGTTTCTATCTTCATATCATGGTGGCAGGATGGGGCAAGGAAATCTAGGGAGCTAGGTATTCCTTCAAGTTGTAGCCTATAAATCAGGGGGTTGTAGCATCCTTCTAATTGTAGATGGAAAATTGAAGTCATTGTAACAATTCAGTTGTTTCCTCCTTCGAGTTGTTGATGGAAAACTATTATTATAAAGGATTATGTGGCTTTTTCCCCAGGGCCTGGGTTTCCACGTAAAAATATTGCATATTATAATTTGCTATGCTTCCTAGGTGATGACGATATGATGATATGTGATGATGAGATATAATTGTTGATATAATTATAATAATGTACTCTGCATAATATTGAATAAGCTATTGATGATTGTTAATGTTGAAAAAGTAACAAAAGCTTAACAAATTGTTCACCCACTCCCCTCCCTCTCAGTGTGCTTAGTGTGTCCAACATTCTCGAGGTTCTATAAGTATACCAAATCATACTTTTAGTCCAAGGATCCCACAAGGATAATGTAAAAGGGAAATGCCACCCACATTTGATGGATAAATTAGGACAGGTCCAGAAATAAAAACATGGCTTCTTGGAATGAAGAAATATTTTCATATTCATGATGAATCAAGAAATGGAAAGGCCATAATTTCTATTTATAATCTCAAAGGTTGAGCTTCAATTTGGTGGGAGCACCTAATTCAAGTAAAGGGAATCAAAGAAACAAGGATAAGTTCGGAGAGATTTAAAAATGTATTTCAAGGAAAAATACCTATGTGTCAGGTATTATGATAACAAGAGGAAGGAGTTAAATGAACTAAAATTGGGATAGAAGTCCATGGGGCAACATATTCACAAGTTTTTGAAATTGTTGAGGTATGCTAATTACATCAAAGATGAAAGAGTAAAAATTCACATCTTCCTTGGAAGTCTGCCCCATAATTACAAAGACACAATTAAGTTTGTAAATCCACCAACACTTGAAGAAGCCATCTGAATGGAAATATGTTTCCATGAGAAAAGAAAAGAAAAATAAGAAGCTTATTCAACATGGAAATGAAAGTCTAGGGGAATATTCAACTGAAGGAAAAGTGGATTCAAGCCTCCACCATTTAAAATAAGCCAAGGAATTTCCAACAAAGTCAACTAGCATGAAGTGGAAAAAAATCCAGCAGTAGAAGCATAAATAAGACCAAAAGGACTAGTTCAATGTTGGGTATGTGGAGAAAACCACATGCTTAAAGACTATCCACATCAAGAGAGAACCCCAAAGGATTACATAACTTAGAAGAAGTAGTTACATTGGAGGATTTGCAATGGAAAACTCCCTAAACCTATGCTGCATTATATGACCATCAAGCAGATAATCATTCAACAATAGTGAAAGTTGAAGGTAAGATTATTCATCATTCTATTTCTTTTTTCATTGAATCAAGAACTACTCATAATTATATTACTCCAAAAGTGGTATAAATTTGTTTTCTTGGAGAAACGAAGGATAATAAATATTGGATAGTTCAGTTACCCATAGGAACAAAAAGAAAAGTACGTGTAGCTATGGAGTGTCCCATAGAGTTGAACATACTCCTCACACAAATAGATTTGAAATCCCTACCATTAGGATATTATGATTCTCTTATTGGTATGGATTGGTTGGAAAAGCATAGATCTACGATAGATTTCTATGAAAAGGTTCTTGAATGCATTGATGAAGAGGGAAGGCCAAGAGTGGTGAAAGGGATTCCCAAGCAAGTTTCAGTATGGCATATTTTAGACTTGTAGTTAAGGAAGTTTTACAAAAAAGGTTTCTAGCTATATGCAATCAATATATTAGATTCATTACAGGACAAAGGTCCAAATCTAGAGTATTATCGATTGTTGCAAGAGTTCAGATATGTGTTTCCAAATGAAGTGCTAGGACTACCACAAAAAAGGGACATTGATTTTACAATAAATATTGTCATGGGGGAAGAAGCTACTTATAGAATCAACATGTTAGAATTACTAGAGTTAAATATACAAATACAATAATTTATGGACAAGAAGTATATATCAAACCATGTGTGTCTCATTGGGTAGCACTGGTGTAATATCCCAAATACTGATATTTTCTATTTCTATGCAAAGTTACTGAAATAGTCGGGCATGCAAATTGCCATGAAAATTTTCACTATTTTATAGCTGAAATTAGGGTTAGGGTTTGCAGGATAGAATGAAAACTTACCACTGATAAGCCGGATGAATATGCTCCAGAGAGAATATGCATGCAAGATGAGCTGAGTTGATGAAGAAATGACCTTGTTTCTTGCTGCAATACCCTGGAAGGCTGAATCAAATAAGTGTGACATTTTTGCTGAAGGGATGGTCAATTTCAGCTCAAAATAGGTCAGAAGGTAGGTATGTCGTGCCAGAGAGGATGGTCGGAGCATGCAAGGGTTTTGACCTCCCAGATGCCCTAGCAAATTGGTCTCCCAATCTACTGCTCATGACCCCACAACCCTGTAATTTGTTGCTAACTGCCTTGGATGGAAAATCTGATGGCTGATAATTACTCAATGCAGTAGAGTGATCCTATCAGTGAGGATGCAGGCCAGATGCAGAAGAAATATGGTGATCCAGAGTCCTGGTGAATCACTGGGGTTTCCTAGCTAAATGCCCCCAGCTGTATGGGTGAACATGCAAATAACCTTCGGACATATACTGGAACACTGGATAATGATGAATGCAATAGACACGATGACAAACCTGGATGGTTTATCCTGAAGGAGACTAGGGTAGATATCTCACTACCGAAATCCCGTTAGCTGAAGACGTTGTCTCCAACCCCAACTGCTGTGGTTGCACGCTATGCTGCTACTCAAGAGCTCCAAAATCATTAATCATCAAAAGTAAAGTCTCTATTCACTTTATCTTTCTTTTATAACTTTCAACTGCGAAATCCCTAACTTTGACCTAATTAGGCCACTTTAACTTCTAATTTGCAGTTGACTTGCATGCATGCGCATGGAGACTTAATTGGGTGCACGCATAATTAAATAACGCTTAGATGTCATGCATGCCAGTGGCCTTTGGCTCCAGTGGCCCTCTTCGAACCAATGGTGATATAATATTGATGCCCTAGATTTTCTGTCGATGGCATCAGTCTTTAGTTGTCTCCCTAACTGTCAGTAACTGCATGAACCCACAGGAATTACATAGGTTAGCAGTTTGGTGCTCAATTCCTAAGCAAAAGAGGACATTACAGTCCTCCCCGCTTAAGATTGCTTGTTCTCAAGAAACTACAAACTGGGATACTGCAATACCTGTTCTCCTTCCCATGTGGCATCCTCTGGAGGTAGTTCTTTCCATTGAACCGATTATTCCCTAATCACCTTGTTCCAGATTTTTCTTTCTCGAGTGTGTATGATCCATTCAAGAACCAGTATCAATAGTCCCTCGTCATCTAAAGGAGGTAATATGTTTATGGAACAATGTGTTTCCCAATGGTCTTTTTCAAATTGGACACATGGAATACATTGTGAATTTTACTCTCATGTGGTAGTTCTAGTTCATATGCCACCTGTCCCACCTTCCTGATTATTCTGTAGGGTCCATAGAAGTGAGGTTTTAACTTTTTCGCTCCTTTCTCCTTAAGTGAAGACTGTCTATAAGGTTGGAGCCTTAAGTATACCAAAGCTCCTACCTCAAAGCTCCGCTCAATCCTATGTCTATCTACATACAAATTCTGCTGATTCTGGGCTATCTGTAAGTTCTCTTTCAAGATTTTAAGAATATCCTAACTGTTCTGTATCCAATCCTTTGCCTTAGGATCCCTGTTGTCTTCGAATGCTAAATCTGCATAGTCCAAGGCCTCGTAACCATATAATGCCTTAAAAGGTGTCATCCTAATAGACATGTGATAGGTAGTATTGTAGCAGTACTCCCCTAAGTGTAGCCATTTAATCCAGGTTCGATGCTGCCCTGTTACATAGTTCCTCATATATCATTCAATCCACTTGTTGACAATTTCGGTTTTTCCATCACTTTGGGGATGATAACTCGTGTTGGTAGTAAGCTCGGTCCCCACTAATCTGAATAGTTACTGCCAGAAGGCACCTATGAATCTACTGTCCCGATCACTGACAATGGTCTTAGGAAACTCGTGTAACTTGAAGACCTCCCTGAAGAATAACTCAGCTACCTGAGCTGCAAAGTAATCAGATGATATAGAAAAGGAATGTGAAAATTTGGTCAGTCGATCAACCACGACATATAAATAATCTCGCCCTTGGACCTTGGGCAATCCTGTAATGAAGTGCATGGAGACACTTTCCCACTTCTATTCTGGAACCAGTAGTGGTTGAAGCAATCCCGCTGGATGGATGTGCTCAATCTTATTCTGCTGACATATGCTACATTCCCGCACGCGCTACATAACCTCCCCTTTGAGGCCCTTCGATGAGAACCTCTCCTGGATTTGCCTGTAGGTATTCAAGAAACCCTGATGTTCTGATAGTGGAGAGTCATGTGCTACCTGTATGATTTTCTTCCTCAAAGTTGATTCTGGGACAAGGTATATCCTGCTCTTGTAATAGATGATGTCATCGACAATTTTGTATCTGTCATCCTGAATCTGTCCATCCAATAATTCGCAAGCGAAATTTTTTTTGGAGTATTCTACTAAAAGAAGAGCCCTCCAATCTATGGATATACTCATGAGAGATAATGAGGTGGGTCGCCTGGATAATACACCAGCTACTATATTATTCTTACCTTTTACATACTCGATCTTGAAATCGTAGGCTTGTACTTTGCTGACCCATTTCTGTTGGCACTCATTCAGTTCCTTCTGTTCTAAGAAGTACTTGAGACTGCTATGATATGTCTTGATTTTGAACTTGCTACCCACCAAGTACTGTCTGAACTTCATGAGAGCATGTAAGATGGCTAGCATTTCTTTGTTATATATGGAGTAGTGTCACTCGTAGTTCTTCAGTTTTCAACTCTCAAATGCAATAGGGTGATGGTTTTGCATCAATACTGCTCCTAGCCCTTCCCCTAAGGCATCACACTCTACTACAAATGGTTGTGAGAAGTTTGGTAATGCTAAAACTCGAAAGTTTTCTGTGCTAGTTTTGTCCAGGTGAATGCTCCCTTCTTTGTGAGATCTGCAAGGGGTGCGGCAAATTGGGAGAATCTCTTAACATACCTTCAGTAATAAGTGTAAAGGCCTAAGAAGCCTCGCAATTTTGTGACTGTTTTTGGCGCAGGCCAATCTCTGATAGCTCGTATTTTCTCCATGTCAACCTGTACTTTTTTTCATTGATTATGTGCCCTACATACAACATTTCCTTCATTCCAAATTCACACTTGAACATTTTCGCATAAAGCTAGTGTTTTTCTAGAATACTCAAGACTTCGTCCAAGTGTTTCAGATGTCCATCCCATGTTTTGCTGTAAATCAAGATGTCATCAAAGAATACTAGCAAAAACTTACGTAGCTGAACTCTGAAAGTATGGTTCATGCATGATTGAAAAGTGGTTGGAGCATTGGTAAGTCCAAAAGGCATGACCATAAATTTATAGTGACTATAGTGACAATGGAAAGCTTTTTTGGAGATGTCTTGGTCCCTTACTCAGATTTGATGGTACCCCAAGTGAAGATCAATCTTGGAAAAGTATTTGGCACCCCGTAGTTCATCCAAGAGTTCATCAATCCTAGGGATGGGATACCGGTTTTTAATGGTCTTTTTGTTGAGTGATCGATAATCGATGCACATATGTAGTGTACCATCCTTCTTCTTGACCAAGACCACTAAAGATGCGAAGGGGCTAGAACCGGGCCGAATGTATCCAAGCTCCAACAATTCTTTGATCGTTTTCTCGATCTCATCCTTGTATCTTTTGGGATGTCAATAAGGAGTGGTGATGACTTCCTGTGTCCCCTCCTCTAGCTCAATGATGTGTTCAAACCATCGGTTTGGCGGTCTACCTATTGGAAGGTCCTAAATTACCTTTTCATGCTTCTATAACAAGGCTTGAATATCACCTGGGTGTTGTGTGCTGTTCTCTGAAGGTTTCCTAAAGGTGACAAAACATTATGTAGCCCATTCTATGTCATCCTATCTGAGTACTGCCTCCATTCTCTGTGAAAAGACCGGTTTTTGGGGTAAGTGTTCATGCTCCTCAAAACTACTCGTTTGTCGTCTGGCCCCTGGAATTCCATTTCCATTGCCCGGTAGTCTGTAGTATAATTCCCTATTGAATAAAGCCAATGAACACCTAATACTACATGAGTATCTGATACATCTACTACATAAAATGAATCTGTCATCTAATAGTTACCTAAGATGACATTCAATTTTGGAATCCAGTAGTTGCACTGCATGCTGGAGTTCCCGGCTATCTCTATAGTAAATCCCTTGAACTTCTCGGTCTGAATACCCCTCTTGGCTACCGAAGCGGAGTCAATCAAATTGTGGGTTGCTCTCCCATCAATCAATACTCCCACTCTGTGACCCTATACTACTCCTCTGATCCTGAGAGTATGTAATCTTGGTACTCCAGATAATGTAACAATGACTCCCTCTGGTGTATCATCCTGGAGTGATTCTTACTCGATTGCCCGTAGTTCTTCTGTGGCCTCCTGCTCATAGTCCTCCCTGTCAATGTCCGAATACACTTCGATGTAGTGAGCCTTTTCCTTTCATGCACACCTGTGTCTTAGCACCCATGGTTCCTGATAAGTGAAATATAAATTCTTCAGCCTCAAATATTTCCTAGTGTCCTCGTCTAACCATTTTTTCTTGGGAACATCCTGCTAGAAAGGTTTCTTGTCCTTGTCCCTAACAGGAAAGTTGGTTTCGAGAGGGAACCTATTCTTTGGAACTGAATCCTGGAGATCTCTGGCTATGCTAATGGCATCCTACAAAGTGGGGGGTTTGTAGGCTTTCACCCATCCCCGTAGTGGTTTTGTTAGGGCCTCAGTGAATAACATCGTCAACCTGCTCTCTAACACATCTATTACCATGACTGCTATCCTCTAGAATTCTGAGATGAAGGCCTCTACGCTACCTGTCTGTTTGAGTTGAGCCAACTCTCTGAAATGTATCTCTGGATCTTTCCTGTCGAACCTCTCCATGAGCTTCATAGTGAATTCTCCGTAGGAGTGTATGGTGTTGTGGCCCAATGTCACTAATCCGTGGTACCACCACTCATGAGCCTCTCCGTCCAGGTGGAGTGTAGCCAATTTAATGGCATCTATCTCTGTCATAGGATTGAGTTGGAAATAGGTATCCAACATTTGAACCCATATCCTTGCTAAACCTCCGCAAGTCCCATCAAAGTTTGGGATGGTCAACCTACCCAAGGTCATCTACAACTCATAGTTGTGATTGAATCCCTTGTTGAAATTCCTGGGCCTATTCCTATTCTTCATGTTGCAAAAATTTGAAAATGACACGGCGGCATGAAACTCATCCCCTAAGTCCCTGTATTCCTATAAATAAGCTCCAAAAGGTTTGCTAGGCTCTACCTGCATGATTGGAACTCCTACTGCATCTGCCAAGAAATGAGGCATAGTAGGCATGTTGGAAGGTCTATTATATATGTGCAGTGTATTCTGTATATTGGTGTACGCAACCTTTCCACTGCTGCTTGTAGACCCTCGATCTATCGGTGGGGGAGGTGTACTGTTGTTACCTAGTTCTGGTTTCACTTGGTTTCACCGATAATCTGTTGATTGCATTGAGTACATATTGTTTCCCTTTGGCTAAGTCTTGCAATGCAGATACTAAAGTGCAAAACTCCATCCTGTCCTCATCTTATCTCGTTCCCTTTCCCCTGTCAGAGTGTATACCTGTTTGTTCCATGTCTGAGCTGATATCTTCTAGTTGGATATCCTCAAAGTCCTTTGTGTACCTACTCCTTTTCCTATAGGTTACAAAAGGGTCCTCTTCTGTATTCACCTACTTCTCATTTCTTAAGCCCACAGCTGGCCAAGAAGATAGCTCTTATACCATTGTAATATCCCAAATACTGATATTTTCTATTTCAATGCAAAGTTACTGAAATAGCCGAGCATGCAAACTGCCATGCAAAATTTCCCTATTTTATAGCTGAAATTAGGGTTAGGGTTTGCAGGATAGAATGAACACTTACCACTGATAAGCCAATTGAATATGATCCAGAGAGAATACACATGTAAGATGAGCTGAGCTGATGAAGAAATGACCTGGTTTCCTGCTGCAATACCCCAGTGGGATGAATCAAATAAGTGTGATGTTTTTTATGAAGGGATGGTCAGTTTCAACTGGAAATAGGTCGGAAGGTAGGTATTCCCATGCTAGAGAGGATGGCTAGAGCATGCAAAGGTTTTGACCTCCCAGATGCCCTAGCAAATTGGTCTCCCAATCTGTTGCTCACGCCCCCGCAACCATGTAATCTACTGCTAACTACCCTGGATGGAAAATCTGATGGCTGATAATTACTCAATGCAATAGAGTGATCCTATCAGTGAGGATGCAAGCCACATGTGGAAGAAATATGGTGATCCAAAGTCCTGGTGAATAACTGGGGTTTCCCAGCTAAATGCCCCTAGTTGTATGGATGAACTTGCAAATAACCTTCAGACATATACTGGAACACTAGATAATGATGAATGCAATAGACACGGTGACAAACCGAGATGGTTTATCCTGAAGGAGACTAGGGAAAATATCTCACTGCCGAAATCCCGTTAGCTAAAGACACCGTCTCCAACCCCAACTACTGTGCTGCTACTCAAGAGCTCCAAAATCAATAATCATCAAAAGTAAAGTCTCCATTCATTTTATCTTTCTTTTATAACTTTCAACTGCGAAAACCTTAACTTTTGACCTAATTAGGTCACTTTAACTTCTAATTTGCAATTGACTTGCATGGAGACTTAATTGGGTGCATGCATCATTAAATAATGCTTAGATGTCATGCATGCCGATGGCCTTTGGGTTCGGTGGCCCTCTTTGACCCAATGGTGATATAATATTGATGCCCTAGATTTTCTGTAGATGGCATCAGTCTTCAATTGATTCCCTAACTGTCAGTAACCGCTCGAACCCATAGGAATCACATAGGTTAGCGGTTTGGTCCTCAATGCCTAAGCAGAAGAGGACATTACAACTGGTACTATTTTTCAAGAAGAAACATGAGACTTTGAGGCTATGTATTGATTACAGGAAACTAAATAAATCGACCGTCAAGAATAAGTACCCATTCCCCAGAGTTGATGATTCGTTTGATCAAATGAAGGGAGCCAAAGTTTTTTCAAAGATTGAATTGAGATCAGAATATCATCAAGTGAGAATAAAAGAAGAATAAATTTACAAGATATGTCCATTATGAGTTCACACCGGTGCCATTTGGTCTCACCAATGTACCCACTTCATTCATGTGTCTCATGAATAGTGTTTTCAGTATGTGCATAAGTTCATGTTAGTGTTCTTGGATGTCATTATTGTTTACCCAAAGAATGAAGAAGAGCATGAGGTTCCCTTAATAAAAGTATTGCAAGTTCTTAGAGAGCACAAATTGTATATAAAGATAAGTAAGTGCGACTTCTATCAAAGAAGGATACAATATTTGAGTCACGTTATTTCAGAAGAAATAATTGTAGTGGATCTAGAAAAGATTGAATCCTTAATGGACAGGCCTAATCCAAAGAATTCCATAGATGTTATATCTTTTATGGGTGATGTAGGATACTATAGAAGGTTCATTTAGGGATTCTCCAAGATCACTCATCCAATTATATCATTGCAAAGAAAGAATGTAAAGTTTGTATATTATGAACATTGTGAAGAAATATTTTAGTGATTGAAGAAGCTACTTATTAGTGCCCTTGTTCTGAAGATTACAAATCCAAAGACGGATTTCATAGTATGCACATATGCTTGCAATAAAGAATGAAGAGGAGTGCTTATGCAAGAGAGATTTGTTATTTGCAATGAGTCCAAAAAATTAAAAGAGCATGAAAAGAATAATGCAACTCATTCTTTGGAACTAGAATCCATAGTACATGTGCTTAATATGAGGAGGAATTACTTGCTAGGAAGAATATTTGAGCTCAAAATAGATCACTTGAGCTTAAAGTATTTCTTGGATCAACCAATATTAAATGCAAGGAAAGGTAGATTGCTGGAAATTTTTGTGTGAGTTTTATTTTGAAATCAAACATGTAAAAGGGAAATAGAACAAGTTTGCAAATTCCCTTAGTAGAAAATTTCATGTAGCAGCCTTCAATGTGTGCAAATCAAATTTAATAACAAGAGTTCTCGAAGACCAAAATAAAGATGAGACTTACCTTTAAGTAAAAGAGAAATTGCAGCAAGGTAAATTAGATAAAAAGTGTGAAGGATATCAACTCGAATAAGATTATCTTCTTGTTTATAAAGGAATATTGTATATTCCAAATTGTGTAGAATTGAATAAGGTGGCAATGGAAGAAATTCATCAAATGGCATACATCCAAGATATCAAAAGACATTAACAACAGCAAAGAAACAATACTTTTGGAATGGGATGAAAAGGGATGTAGAAGAAATCATTTCCCAATGTCAAAAGTGCCAACAAGTCAAGGTAGAGCATCAACATCCAGCAAGATTGTTGCAACCTTTGCCCATAAAATCTGCGAAATCCATAAAACAAGTGACATAGCGAGTATCTTCATGAATGAGATATTCATATTGCATGGGTTACCCAAAGCAATAGTCTCATATCAAGATGCAAAGTTCACATCTAATTTATGGAAAGAGTTATTTCAAGAATTGGGAACTTAGCTGAATTTTAATAAATCATATCATCCTCAAACAGATAACCAAATAGAGAGGATGAATCAATTTATTGAGGATATGTTAAGGATGTATGTGATGGATAAGCTATCTAAGTGGGAGGATTACCTACACTTGGTAACATTTGCATACAATAATGGACATGAAGCATCATTGAGAATGAGTCCATTTGAGGCTTTGTATGTGTAACATACCAAATAGAATAATATGTAAATAAAATAATAAACTAGATTAAGTAATTAATTAATATTGTATATTCTAAATGCAACAATGACATGAGAAGAGACATAACTCTTCACTATTATGTACTATATATATTCCAAGAGACTATGTATTCATATCATCATCAATTCAATTATAAGAAATATATGTATTTATCTAAAAAGATAAATATGTAACGTGTTACCTTACAAGTGGTATCAGAGCGATTTTTCTCTTGTCCTGTGGGAGAGAAGAAAAATGAAAAATTAAGTAAAAAAGAAAAAAGAAAAGCCATCAACAAACCAATTCATGGTTTTATAGAACCAATCTAGGGTTTTATAAAACTAGCCCATGGTTTTATTTTCCAATTCTCCCATCTCCAATCTCTCTTTGCAAATATCTCCCATTCAAAAAAATATAAAATAGTAGAAAATATATTATTATCATTATTGATGCACTAGCTGAGTAAAAATAAATATTCTTTTATAAAATTTTGAATGATTCTAATTTACAATATAATTCCCGTATATATATGTTTCATGAGGTATGAATGTGACTTTTCCTAAAGTCGTGTTTTTTCTTTAGTAATTACAAACTAGTTACAATTTATTTTATGAGTTTTAATCATTATTATATTTATGTATTATTTCCCTTTCTTTATATATATATATATCATTTCCCTCTTCTTTTAAGATGTTTTGTCCTCAAATCAAGGTAATGACGGGTATTGTTGAATGAACTTATTTGTTTGCCAGGAAGCGTGTAACAAACATAAAATATATAAATATTAAAAATAATATTAATAGATAATTATTAATTATTAATTAATAATTATCAAAGAGTCATGACTGTAGGTTGGAAAGTCACGAATGGACGTATATAAGTCCGACCATTGTAAATGTATCATATCTATTCTATCATCAATTTATATATTATTATGGCTTATTTAATATTCCAAGCCTTTTGGTAATATTATTTGTGTAAGTGAATAATTTATTCACTTCAAGTGGTATCAGAGCCTCGTTGGCTAGATTCCAGCCTTTGGCCATTTTATCGGCTTTTTAGCCATTATTCCAGATTTCCTAAATTGGGTCTTTGACCATAAAAATAGAGAGTAAAAAGATAAAAAGTGAGACGTAAAAAGATAAAAAGTAAAAAGAAAAAAGAAAAAAAAATGAAGAAGTAAAAATAAAAATAAAAAAAGAGAAGAAGGGAGAAGATTCCATAAAAAAAGGAAAGAAGAAAACAAATGCCCATGGTTTTATAAAACAAACCCTTGGTTTTATTAACAAACCAACTCACACCTTAATTAAGTTATTTACTTATTGAAAGGTTATTGGATATTAAATAATAACTCATACCTTAATTAGGTTGACTTTAGTCTTTAATTCTCTTTATTAAATAACATAAAAGCTAGAAGTGCATAAAGAAGTGAGATTTGAACCTAGGTGGGGAAGTTAACAATCATTCTTCTCAATCACCTAATCTACACACAATCCACAAAGAAGTTAATCTAAATCAAAAGGTTAACCAACGTGGAGATCCAAGTGCCTTGTTAATACTATTATTATATTTATGAAAAAATATTATTAATATTAATAATTGTAATAATTACAATTATTATTTAATACAAAAAAAAGAAAGAATACCATTATTATTCAAGAATTCGAAGTCAAAGACCCTCCTATCATCGAAAAATTCGAAGACCATTTATTGCCAAAGAAGTCAAAGGAAGATCAATTATCGCCGAAAGTCGAAGACTATTCACCTTCGAACACGAAAATGGAGTCTCATGGTGACAAAAAAGGATGATTCCAGAAGACCGACTCAAAGGTAGCCATTGACATTCTAAAACTTGAAGGGATTATTCAAAGCAAGCCTATTAGCATCGCTATTTGCCCCACCAACAAGGAAAATCACATTAACATCAGCTTGGCAAATCAATTACTCGTCCCAGAACTAAGTATAATCGAAAAGAAAGATAAATATGGTGGGATGCAATATGCCATTAGGGACTTGGAACTGACAATTGATGAGTATAAGTTAACATCCCAATTCAATGTTACAAGTATTTATCTAAATGAAGTTGACATCATTTTCGGCTTATCGTGGATGGAAACATTGGGAGCAATCATCTTAAATATGAAGAAAAAGTTTTTAACATTTCCATATAAGAAGAAACAAATCAAACTGCAAGATGTTTCAATGAAATCGGATTCCGAGGATGTGTCATTTGAAGATTTCAAAGACATTTCGAAGATGATTTCACAAGAAGATCAAAAATCAAGCAAAAGATACAGAAAGAATTCGACAAAGTCATCAAGGACAAAGAAGAAGAGATATCTCGTTTAAAAGATCATAATCAGAAGTTGCTCTTTCAAATCAAGAAGGCAAAAGATAGGGCACAGGACCATCAAAATATAGAAGAGGAAAATCGATATCTACAGAAGAAACTATTAGAGCTTAAAGACGATGCGAAAAAGCAAGAAGAAACGATCAGGAATCTTAAGAATGCTAAATATTTAGTCGGAAACAAGTTGGTGCACATTCAGAAGAGGACATCAAAACTTTTGGGCTCAAAAAAACAAGTTGAGGAAAACAAAGAAAATACAAATCCAGTCATCAATACAGATAAAAAAGAAGTCAATCTAGCATATGAACAAACAATAAAAACTCCTTATCGACACCCTAACTATAAAAGTCATTTTGACCAACGATAGGGTCAAAATGTACATAAACAGAGAGGTTACGATGTCAAATGCGAAGGAACACAAAATCTACAACCTAAACAAAAAACAAGAAGTTTTATCCAGCAAGGAGACCAACAGGCAGCTCGGATGAAAGTAAATCTTGGATGGATCACTCCCAAGGAAATGCGACAATTCAGTTTAGGGATTCGGAAATTATATCACCATGTCTCATCAAGTGTCGAAGTTACAAGTTCAGAGAGACATGCCAAGACGTTATTCATAACTGAGAAGTCCTTCACTAAACAAGCTTTGAGGACAAAGCTTCCCTTAAGGGGAAGGAAATGTAGCGAACATAAAATATATAAATATTAAAAATAATATTTATAGATAATTAATAATTAATAATTAATAATTATCAAAGAGTCATGACTGTAGGTTCGAAAGTCACGAATGGACGTATATAAGTCCGACCATTGTAAATGTATCATATCCATTCTATCATCAATTTATATATTATTATGGCTTATTTAATATTCCAAGTCTTTTGGTAATATTATTTTTGTATGTGAATAATTTATTCACTTCAAAGCGTCTTCTTCTAGACAATTCTTCCACTTAATAAGGTATTCTTTTATAATGTGAAAACGTAGTATTCTTTCTCTGGTGTTGATGATGGATTTTGGTTATAATACAAGTTTTCTTTCTTCATCCAACGTAGGAAGTGTCGTCTGAGTAGTTTGATGTTGACCCAACTGTCTTTTGAGACTTGAAACGTGAAAAACATTATGAATTCGATTCTTGTCTGGTAACTTCAATTCATATGCTACCGGGTTAATTTTTTGGATAATTTGGTATGGCCCATAAAACTTGGGAGCTAATTTATTCTTTCCTTGTTGCTTAAGTGACAATTGCTTGTATGGATGAAGTCTTACAAATACCCAATTTGCTACTTCAAACTCTCTTTCTGACCTATGTTGATCTGCTTGTTGTTTCATGCGATTTTGTGCCATAGTTAAATTATCCTTGAGTACTTGCATTACCTTCTGATTTTCTTCAAGTTGAATTTTTATTGCAGGTACTTTTGCATCTCCTTGAACGAGTTCCTTCCATCGAGGAGGCACATAACAATACAATGCTTGAAAATGTGTCATTTTGGTCGACATATGATAGGTGGAGTTATACCACCATTCTGCAAGACGTTACCAATGTAACTATCTATTCTGTTTGTTTCTGACAAAACTACGGAGATAGGCTCCCACACATTTGTTAACAAGTTTTGTTTTTCCATTTGTTTGGGGGTGATTGGTTGAGCTCGTGTTAAGAGTGATCCCAACTTGTTTGCAAAATTCTTTCAAAAAGTTGCTTGTGAATTTGGCATCTCTTTCACTAACGATGATTTTGGGAAATCCATGTAATTTGTACATATTTTTACAAAATACTTTAGCAATTTGTTTGGTGGAGTTAATTTTCTTGATATCCATAAAATGTACATATTTTGTTAAGCGATCCAACCACGAATATTTTGTCCTTGCCTTCAGATATGAGTAACTCTTCAATAAAATAAATGGAAATTTCCTCCCATTTTTGGGTTGGTATGTGGAGCGGATGGAGTGGCCCTAGAGTCATGACATTTTCTCTTTTGTTTCTTTGACAAGTATCACACTCGACTACATACTTTTGAATATCCTTGTACATCCCCTTCCAGTAGAAGGATTTCCTGGAGTTGTAGTAAGTTTTGAAAAAACCTACATGATCTGCAGCTGGGGAGTTATGAGATTCTATCAACACCTTGGTTTTAAATCGAGATGTAGGGCTTAAGTAGATCCCAACTATGGAGATAGGCTCCCACACATTTGTTAACAAGTTTTGTTTTTCCATTTGTTTGGGGGTGATTGGTTGAGCTTGTGTTAAGAGTGATCCCAACTTGTTTGCAAAATTCTTTCAAAAAGTTGCTTGTGAATTTGGCATCTCTTTCACTAACGATGATTTTGGGAAATCCATGTAATTTGTACATAGTTTTACAAAATACTTTAGCAATTTGTTTGGTGGAGTCAATTTTCTTGATATCCATAAAATGTGCATATTTTGTTAAGCAATCCAACCACGAATATTTTGTCCTTGCCTTCAGATACGAGTAACCCTTCAATAAAATAAATGGAAATTTCCTCCCAATTTTGGGTTGGTATGTGGAGTGGATGGAGTGGCCCTAGAGTCATGACATTTTCTCTTTTGTTTCTTTGACAAGTATCACACTCGGCTACATACTTTTGAATATCCTTGTACATCCCCTTCCAGTAGAAGGATTTCCTGGAGTTGTGGTAAGTTTTGAAAAAACCTACATGGTTTGTAGCTGGGGAGTTATGAGATTCTATCAACACCTTGGTTTTAAATCGAGATGTAGGGCTTAAGTAGATCCTTCCTTTATACCATAGGATTTCATTCCTCCATTCAAACCTCAAACCTTGATTATGGTCATTGATTAGGGCACAAATGTTTGGGTCCTTGGCATATTATCCTTGGATTTCATCTAAACACTCTAGAACTGCAACTGATATTGTGTAAGCCTTGCCTCCCTCATCTTTTCGGGAAAGGGCATCAACAACTACATTGTCCTTTCCTCACATATGTAGTATCTCCATGTCAAATGTAGCAACTTTTTCTATCCATTTATGTTGTTTAGTCGACAATGTTTGTTGTTGAAGGAGATATTGAAGACTATTATGGTATGTTCTTATCAAAGTTCTGCTTCTTAGGAGGTATTGTTTCCATTTTGTTAGAGCATGTATAATGGCAAGCATTTCTTTATCATACATGGATTTAAAAATATCCCTCTTATTGAGATTTCTACTTTCAAAATCTATTAGATGACCTTCTTGCATCCGAGACTGCTCATATCCCGAATCTTGAAGCATCATGGTCAACGATAAAAGGTTTTGTGAAATCCAGGGTTGCTAATATCGTTGTTGATGACATAATGTTCTTTAATGATTCAGAGCATTTTTTTGCCTCATCATTCCATCAAAATGAATTTTTCTTCAATAAGTTTGTTAAGGGGGTCGTCTTATGGGCGTAATTTTTCACATACATTTGATATTACCCTATTAAGCCTAGGAACCCTCATAATTTCGAGATATTGTCTAGTTGGGCCCACTCAGTGATTTCCTTGATCTTACGGGGATCGACTTTGACTCCTTCTTTTGATATTATATGGCCAAGATAGTCCACTTCTTTCCCAAAAATTCATTTTGAAGTTTTTACAAAAAACAAATGCTCTTCCAAGATGGTTAGTACTTGATCTAAGTGTCGAACATGCTCTCTCCATGTTTTTCTATATACGAGGATATCATCAAAAAATACTAATACGAACTTTTGTAAATATGGCTAGAACAATTTGTTCATTGCGGCTTGGAAGGTGGCTGGAGCATTAGTTATCCCAAAGGGAATTACTTTGAACTCATGATGGCCCTCGTGAGTACAAAACGTGGTTTTGGCTACGTCTTCTAATCTAATCATTGATGCCAATAGGTGTGTGTCAGTGTGTCTTGGTACCCCTTGAGGAGCACCTGAAGGTTAAGTGGTTGTCAATGTCAAAGGAGACCTTTTGACTTTTTCCAAGCCCAAGTTTGAAGCCCTTGGAGCCCTTGGGACAATGACAAAAGCCCTGAACACCCTGTAGAGTGTTTAAGTACCCCAAAGTTGGTTCAATGGTTCCCCAGTTGTGTCCTTGGTTCCCCACCACCACAACCATGCCCTATTTCCCTAGAATATGTCCTTGGTAGGTTGAAGAAGTTGCAAGAGTCCAAATGACAGTTTCAGTGGTCATTTGTGTGTTGTAGAGGTCATGGTACCCTAGAAGAAGTGTAAGCACCCCCACACCTTGATGGTCGTATTTATGAAGTATGTGGCAACCTTGTTGACCTAACTAAAGTACTTAAACCCTAAACCTAAATATTACCCTATGCCTTGAAACACTAATAGCCCAACTTTACATATCGATGCCCTTTGTACCTTTACATCAACCCTTAAATCCCACAAAGTTCATTAAACCCTTAACCCTAAAAATAATAAGACCACTAATTAAATATTATATTAAACCTAATATTTAAATAATTAAAACATGTTTTTATAATTAATAAAAACTTAAAAATGTTTAAAACAAAATGTGTCACAATTAAAAGAATTAAAATATTAATTAATGATTGAATGTTTTAATAATGAAGAAAATATTAAGTTTACTCTGCTACTCAACGTGGAGGTGGAAATATGATAAAACAATTAAATATAAATAATATATTCTATCTTCCAACGTTGACCATAACCTACAGTCCCAATTAATTTCTTAATTATTAATAATTTAATAAAACAATTAGCGCTCTCTTTAGGTCTACACCATTAAAATGGTTTTAATAAATAAAACAATTCTCAATTATTAAATAGTATTATTTCTTAACAAGTAAGCCCCATTAATTTTAATTAAAAATTTCTCAAAAGCTTAACCCTAAATTTACATTAATAAGACTACTAAATAAATAAAATATTAAATCTAATTATTTTTTAATAATTAACAACCATCCCCAATGTCTACCCCTCCAAAAATTTAAACAATTTTTTAATAAAAAAAGGACTTAACTTCACCTTGAAGTCGACTAAAACATTGTTTAATAAAAAGGGAGGACTTAACTTCAGCAAGAAGTCGACCCCACTAAATATTTAAGTATTAAAACATTGTTAAATAAAAAAGGGGAGGACTTAGCTTCACCTTGAAGTCAACCCACTAGCTATTTAACTATTAAAACATTGTTTAATAAAAAGGAGGACTTAACTTCACCTACAAGTCGGCCCCACTTCTTTCCTCAACGTAAAGGTTAGTATATTAATATGCATTCACTTATCACATTTAAATACGAAAAAGAAAATACAACCTTGCATGATAAAGTACATTCGTTGGTTGGTGGACTGATCCTTTTTCGCTAGTCCAAGGAAGAATACACAACAGTTGCAGACCCGATTTTAGAGACCATTTTTTGGAATACATCAGCATATATGAACTTATCCAAAGGCTTATTCTTTTGGGGTTTGAAACTTGTGAATGAGGAATTTCGTGGATATAATCAACTACAAGAGATTTTGTAGATAAACAACAGCAGCATATTTGAGATTTTTTTTTATCGCTGGTACAAATCCAAGATGATGGAAGTTTGAGTTTTATGAGGTTATCTCTGCACAGTTCAATAACAAGTAAGTGTACAATGTATGTACGGTAAGTATGCAAGGGTATGCATATTCAGTGAATGCACAGTTTATCAGTCAAGATGTGAACAGTATTGCATTTGTATGAGTGTACATTTGAATGCACAGTGAAGTGTACAAATGCATGAGTATACGTCGATGAACTTCTACAGTCCAATGATAAGGTATGTATGTGAGCATGTATAAACAATGAATGTATGATGTGTGAACAATATGTGTAATACATACAGTGGCCTATTTTTGTTGATACTCTCCCATGGTATGATGATATTTCTATGATGCATAGTTTGCCACACACTCTGATATGATGATACATGCCTTTATGACGACAATCATATGATGATGAACATGCATGGTCTACAGTGATGACACTCTTCTATGCACTATGATGTGTACTTGTTACATACATATCACATGCTGATGATGATGGTGTCTACTTGATGATGATGATAGTACATACCCTATGACTTGATGTATAACCTATGATGATGTTCACTAATAACATAGCAGAGATACTTCAGTGATTGTGGATGACAATGAGGAGTGTGTGGCAGTGACATCTATAGGGATGATTTGGTAGTGATTAGAGTGCAGAGGTTATCAGCAGCATATTCAAAGTTTGGTATGTGACAGGTCCAGATGTTCGGAAATCTTCATCTTATCAAGGTAGAATGATGGGGCAAGGAAAGGAGGTCATAGCCTCCTTCCGGTTGAAGCCGAAAAACTAGGGAGTTGAAGATTCCTTCAAGTTGGAGCCTATAAATCAAGTGGTCGTAGCCACCTTCTAGTTGAAGCTGGAAAATTGAAGTCTTTATAATAAGGGGGTTGTTGCCTCCTTCCAGTTATTTCTGGAAAATTATTTTTTAAAGGATTCCATGGTTTTACCCCCAGAACTTGGGTTTATACGTAAAAAATTATTGTGTACTGTGCAGCTTGTTATTTTTATACACATTGATGATGTGCTATAATTGGTGATCAACAACCTGCTTTTGATTAAAATTTTAAATTGTGCAAATACTGATTCAACCCCCCCTCTCAGTATTTCAATAGATCGTATGGGGATTGACTTTGACTCCTTTTGATATTATATGACCAAGATAGTCCACTTCTTTCCCAAAAATTCATTTTTGACGTTTTTTCAAAAAACGAATGCTCTTCTAAGATGGTTAGTACTTGATCTAAGTGTCGAACATGCTTTCTCCATGTTTTGCTATATACGAGGATATCATAAAAAAAATACTGATACGAACTTTCGTAAATATGGCTAGAACAATTTGTTCATTGCAGCTTGGAATGTGGTTGGAGCATTAGTTATCCCAAAGGGAATTACTTTGAACTCATAATGGCCCTCGTCTGTATGAAAAGTGGTTTTGGCTACATTTTCTAATCTAACCTCGATTTAGTAATATCCTGATCTCAAGTCTAATTTCAAGAAGTACTTGGCACCATGAAGTTCATCCATCATCTCATTGATGAATAGAATAGGGAATTTATTCTTAGTTGTGACCTTGTTGAGACCTCTATAATCTATGCATAACCTGAAGCACCCATCCTTCTTTCGAACTAGCATTACTAGAGAGGCATAAGGGCTTCTTCTTTTTGAAATAACTCCATATTTTAACAAATCTTGGTTCAACCTCTCAATTTCTATTTTGTGATGATGGGGGTATCTATATGGTTTGATGTTTACAGGTTTTTCCCATGTCTCTAGCTCAATTAAGTGCTTTGTCTTCCTGTTTGGTGGGAGCTCCATTGGAAGCTCTTGGAACACCTTATGATGTTTTTGGATTAGGTATTGTACCTATGGAGGGTTGCAGTCAACTGCTTCACATGTTAGCAGCTCCATCTCTTGACATTGAATTACGTAAGCAGGTGCTCCTTGTGGAATTATCCTTTCCATCTAATGTGATGTAACCAATTGAGTTTGGGGTGGTTGAAAACCGTACAACTTGTACTCTTTCCCTATCCAATTGAACTAGATGAATTTCTCTTGATTGTTAGTGGATTAAGTACCCAATGTTTGCAACCATTAAGAGTAATTCATCAAGTTCAATTGTCTAGGGAAAGAGTACAAGTTGTACGATTTCCAACCACCCCAAACTCAATTGGTTACATCACATCAAATGGAAAGACTAATTCGAAAAAGAGCATCTGCTTACGTAATTCAATGTCAAGAGATGGAGCTGCTAACATGTGAAGGATTTAACTGCAACCCTTCAGAGATACAAGAGCTAATCCAAAAACATCACAAGGTGTTCCAAGAGCTTCCGATGGAGCTCCCACCAAACATGAAGATAGAGCACTTAATTGAGCTAGATCTAGGGGCAAAACCTGTAAACATCAGACAATACAGATATCCCCATCATCACAAAACATAAATTGAAAGGTTGATCGAAGATATTTGTTAAAATGTGTACTTGATTAAAAAATTAGAAGCCCTTATGCTGCTCTAGTAGTGCTAGTTCGAAAGAAGGATGGGTCCTCTAAGTTATGCATAGATTATAGAGGAATCATCAAGGTCACAATTAAGAATAAATTCCCTATTCCGTTCATCGATGAGATGATGGATGAACTTCATGGTGCTAAGTACTTCTCGAAATTAGCCCTGAGATTTGGATATTACCAAATCAGGGTTAGAGTAGAAGGTGTAGCCAAAACCTCTTTTCATACTCATGAGGGCCATTATAAGTCCAATATAACGCCCTTCAGGCTAACAAATTTTCCAGCCACCTTCCAAGCCGCAATGAACAAATTGTTGCAGCCATATTTATGAAAGTTCGTATTAGTATTTTTTGATGATATCCTCTTATATAGCAAAACATGGAGAGAGCATGTTTGACACTTAAATCAAGTACTAACCATCTTGGAAGAGCATCGGTTTTTTATAAATATTATTATTATTTTATAAAATAAATGCACTGGCTGAGTAAAAATAAATATTATTTTATAAAATTCCAAATGATTCTAATTTACAATATAATTCCTATTTATATTTGTTTTACGGGGTATGAATGTGACATTTCCTAAAGTCATGTTTTTTCATGACTAATTACAAACTAGTTACAATTTATTTTATGAGTTTTAAACATTATTATATGTATTTATCATTTCCCTTTCTTATATATATATATATATATATATATATATATATAACAGTTGATAATAATTATTCTTTTAATGTTACAAGTCACCCCTCCTTGTAAAGAAGACCAAGAAACCGCTACTTCACCTACAATCGAAGAAGCAATTATGACCCCTGAATTTTCAAATAAAGAAGAGCATGAAATTTCGACTACACCTACGGCAAAAGATTTGATTACGACCCCTAAATTTTCAAGTAGGGAAGAGTCTGAAATCACTACTTCAACCATAAAGGAAAGGAGGCCAGGACGACCGCCTCCTTATATCCCTCCTCACAAAATATTCGGGCCACCAAACTCCAGGAGGGATAACAAAAGACACCCCAACTACAAACCTCAAAATATGATACTCAGTCAAAAATATGTATGTCTACCATAATTTTATTGCGGCTTCTTACAAGGTAGGGAAGTAAGGCACATTAATACGCCAACAAAAAAATCTATAAAATTCTCTAATGAAACTCGAGAACACGGACTTTTTAAGGAAGACAATAACAAGGACGATGAAACAAAATAGGTAGAAGACAAGGATATGAAAGATCAAGATGATATTAACGATCCCAATGTTAATATCAATTGTAAAGAAACCATATGTCAACTAAAGATCTTTGGCATGTATGGACATGCCATGACTCTTTAGTTGACATATGGTTTCTTTACAATTGATATTGACATTGTAATCATCAATATCATCTTGATCTTTCATATCATTTTCTTCTACCTCTTTTGTTTCATTGTCCTTGTTATCGTCTTCCTTAACAAGTCCCTATTCTGGAATTTCATTTGACAACTTTATAAATTTTTCAACTCGCATATTAATGTTCCTTACTTCCCTACCGTAAGAAGACGGAACGAAATTCTGGTAGATGTATATATTTTTTACTGAGTATCGTATTTTGAGGTTTGTAGTTGGGGTGTCTATTTTTATCCTTCCCGGAGTCTAGTGGCCTAAGTCTTTTGTGAAGAGGGATATAAGGAGGCGGTCGTCATGGCCTCCCTTCCTTTCTAATTGAAGTAGCGATTTTGGACTTTATCCCCCCACCTTAAAAAAAACCTATATAATAACAATATCATTATTACAATATTATTATTATTAGTTATTAGTTATTATTATTATTATTTTAAAACCATAAATTCATCCATACCATTACACCTTGTTCCTCATTAAAATGTTATAATATTAAATTAAATATTAAAACATTATAATATTTAATTTTTTGAAAAAAAACTATATATTTTAAAACTATATATATAGTTTATAAAAACAACAACAACAACAATAAACAACTAATTATTATTAAATTATTCAAAAAAAAAAAAATTCTAAAGACTTCAAAGATAGAAATATCGTCATTACGTGATAATTTTTTTGAAAGAATCGAGAAAGTAAACAAAAAGTGGGAAAAATATGAAGAAGACTTTAAAATTCTGAAGGAAATGATAAAAAATCATTTGAAGCAAGAATGTGAAACAGAAAATCAAAATCAAAATACACAAGAACTCAACCAAGAAGAAATGACGATGACGTAGATTGTAATAATAATAAAACACAAAATAAAGTTAAAAATGAAGTCATTGTTAACAACAATTATAAAAAAATTAAAGTCGTAGAAGAATGCAATGATGAAAATAAAAGCGTCCAGGATGACCTTAATCAAGATAACGTAGAAGAACGAAACCCAGAAGATGTTGTGACAAACGAATAAATGAACATTCTCCCAGTGGTCGTAACTCAAGATGTTCTAGAATCTCAACATCAAAAGGCTCCTGGGAACAAATAAAGACAAGCTCATCAAACAAGGAAGTAATTCCATTATTATTAGTTGTTGCTACATATAAGAAAACCATATCAAAGAATGCAGAAATATCAAAAATCTACATCAAATTAGAAGATCAGAAGAACACCATCAAATTAGAAGCTCAGAATAATACTCCATATAATTGTTATTCGTTTATCTACAGAATCATATGCATGAAAATATTTGATGGAAATGCAACCAATTATTTCAAGAACTGTGACTCCCAAGTTCCTAAGTAAAGAGGAACAAGGTATGATGAAAACTCGTAAATATTCAACTAGGGATGAGTATGAAATCACTACTTCAACCAGAAAGGAAGGGAGGCCACGATGACCGACTCCTTATATCCCTCCTCACAAAATATTCAAGCCACCAGACTCCAGGGGGGATAACAAAGAATAATCTAGAAACGAAGAAATAGAAAGAAGACTGCTTGAAGAAAAGGAATTTTATGTAGAACTGAAAAACAATGCTATTACAAATAAAAGAAAAAAAATATAAGAAGAAGGAAGAAAAAGAATAAGAAGTGGTTATGGTCTTCGAAGTATCGAGTAAATAAGACCAAGAAAATGCTACTTCACCTACAACAGAAGAAGCGACTACGATCCCTGAATTTCAAATAAAGAAGAGCATGAAACTGCTACTACACCTACGACTGAAGAAGTGATTAGGACCCCTGAATTTTCAAGTAGGGACTACTGTGACCAAAAAGGAAGGGAGGCCACAACAAGTGCCTCCTTATATCCCTCCTCAGAAAAGATTCCGGCCACTAGACTTCAGGAGGGATAACAAAAGACACCCTAGCTACAAACCTCAAAATACGATACTCAGTCAAAAATATGTATGTCTACCAGAATTTCGTCGCAGCTTCTTACAAGGTAGGGAAGTAAGGAACATTAATACACCATATGAAAATATATATAAAATTGTCTAATGAAACTCCAGAACATGGACTTTTTAAGAAAGATGATAACAAGGACGATGAAACAAAAGAGGTAGAAGAAAAGGATATGAAAGATCAAGATGATATTAATGATCACAATGTTAATATCAATTGTAAAAAAACCATATGTTAGCTAAAGAGTCATGGCATACCCATACATGCCAAAATATTAGAGATCAATAGGTTGACACAACTTCATTATGTAAATATCAAAACAAAGATTCAGACGAGGCAACTTTTTCGAGTACCATATCAACACCACAATCAAGGAAATTGTAGCATACAAGACTCGTTGTACAAAAATCGAAAGCGAGAAAAACAATTCACAATATCCTTATGAAGACCTTAAGAAATGCATGAAATATAGTCAAACAATACTTCGGAGACGAAGCGTTCCAAGGAGGGATGACTTGTAACACACCAAATAGAATAATATGTAAATAAAAAAAAAAAATTAGATTAAGTAATTAATTATTTAATATTATATATGCTAAATAAAACATCAAAATGAGAAGAGACGTAACTCTTCACTATTATGTACTATATATATGCCGAGAGACTATGTATTCATATCATCATCAATTCAAATATAAAAATATATTTATTTATCTAATAAGATAAATATGTAAGGTGTTACCTTAGAGTATGGAAAAGGATGTTGAACTCCAATGAGTTAGGATAGTCTGGTAAACATGATAGTGCTTGGACCAAAAATGCTTAATGAAATGGAACGGGAAATTGTTCAAGATCTGGAAGAATTTAAAGACAACCAAGGATAGGCAATTAGTTATACATGTTTTAAAAGCATGCGAAAGGAATCTAAAGTTGAGGATCATGTTTATTTGAGAGTAAACCAAAGAAAAGTTCCCTAAAGTTGGTAGGTTGTGCCAAGTTGGTACAAGATACTATGGACAATTGAAAGTCCTTTATAGTTTAGGGTCAGTTGCGTATAGGATTTCATTACCTGCTAACATGAGATCTCACAATGTTTCACATTTCTTTTCTTAAGAAGCATGTGCATGTTCCTAACCACATAATTGATTGGAATGTGGTTCAAGTGGAACCTATGTGCATCCTCAATAAGAAGTTAACATTTCTCTGGAAAAGAGTCTTCGGATAGGTAAAGGTGCAATGGAATCACCTTGCTCCCCGTTAGACTACATGGGAGCTGGAGGATGCCATGAGAGAGGCACATCCATTTTTTCTTAGTTTTGAAAACACCGAGGACAGTGTTGTCATAAGAGGGAGGGGAATGCAATACCCCCATTTTGACCTTTGGAATGTATTGGATTTATATGTAAATATTGTAAATATGTTATGTATGATCCATAGTGTGGAGCTTAACTCCAAGTCCCCACTAGTGAATGATTGGATTATAAAGGCAAGTATTTTATATTTTTTGGGCATGTGCTAGGAAGCCATGGAAAAATGTAAAAACAATGTAAATATTTATCATGCAAATAAAATTCTAAGAGTTGGATATGGAAGAAACTTAATTGAGAGGCTATTTTATCCACTAGGGAGAGGAGAGGGGTGCATGGGAGTAAAGCCTCTATTCCAAGTCTCATCTTGAGAATCCATGTGCCATAAATGGTAAGAAACCACCCTTTTTTATTTTCTTGTTGATCTTTAATTATGTTATAAGAAGGATGCTGAGAAATGAACTCATGAATTTAATGGAGCATGGGATGAACCAAGAAATTCATATGGCTAAGTATGGGCTTAGCTTTTGGTACCCAGAAATCAATTTCATTCGTGGGAGTTTGTTTCTCTCATCCTAATTCTATTGTTGAGCAATGAAATTCCAAAATTGGGAGAGGATATGCATTCCTAGTAGTGAAGGAAACATAAATCATAACCAGAGATAAAGCCATCTTTTAGGGTGTCAAAAAACTAGGTTTTTAGAGTGTCAACCCAAGCCCAAAAATCCATGGGAATACCCAGATTTGGGAGCCTGAAAATTGAATTTCGTATCTGAAATTAGTGTGGCCAGAAATCATAAAATTCAAAAGAAATTGAAGTGAGAGATAGACCAGAGGTTTGAATGGATTGAGAAACCCAGTGAAGGAAAGACATACCTAAAGGTTTGACATCTTGGACCTTTCTATGGACACCCTCAATAGCACTAAATGGAAGGAGGAAGCTGAAGGACCGCATAGTAGAGAAGGGGGTCGTCCTTGTGTTGGACATGGTAGGTAATGTGGGTTCCAAATATGGATGAATCCAATTGAGAATCCTATAGCTCTGCGATTGAGCTCATCGGATTATCATTCTCCTTCTTTGTCTCTCTGCACACTTGATAAACCTCGTTGTGTGTTGGCTTAGCATGAGTGTGGGTAGTTCCATCCTTAGTGGAAAACAAAACCCATATATAGGGTGGCCTCTCAATAGAAAGATAAAGTGTTGTACAAAGTGGCTATGGTTGGGTGGGGCATTATTCATCCATAGCCAATTTCAAAGACAACTTCAATTAAATATAAGTGTTTACTGTTGTATTTGAATATGCAATGTTTTCATTGTTATGCATGTGATAATTATGTTGATATATGCATGTTATGTGTGGATAGAATTATTTCCATTGTGTTTTTAACTAGGTATCTGCATATATATATATTTTTATGGTACATGGATTTCGTATTATGCCCATGGATTTGTATTATTATTTCGTATTATTTTTTTTAGAATCAGTCCCCTCCTTAGTTGAAAACAATGGCCAGCTTGGGGGTGGCCTATAAGCAAAAAGATTAAGTGTTGTATAGAGTGCCAATGGTTGGGGGAACTTTTCTCATCCATAGCCATTTTCAAAGACATATTCAGTTAAAAGATAAATGTTTATTGTTGTATTTAAATATGAAATATTTTTATTGTTATGCATGTGATAATTATGTTGGTATATGCATGTTATGTGTGGATAAAATTATTTCCACTGTGTTTTTAATTATGTATTTGCACTTATATTTTTTTATGGTTCATGGATTTCGTATTATGCCCATGAGGTTAAATTTAGAACCCCCTAATGCTTAGATCTCCCCTTGGTCATATTGATGGGAGAGACGTGATAGTCAGGGATTTGGCAGTTCTCACAAACTACATAGGAGAAACTCCAAGAACTTAATACTATATGGGTGTTGTTACCCTTCACATAACATGAGGTTTCATCCATGATTTTTTTCACGATTACACGTATTTTCAAGATATCAATGAGGATGTTGTAGTAGAGGTATGTGTTACCCCTCCAAATGCATTCTGCACTTTGAGTGCTTAAAAGAGGCCACAATGATTGCATTTATGAACTCCTCAACCCAATAGATTTCAGCAGTACGAGAAAACGAATGTCTGTGATTGTTCGTGATCCAGTTGGTCAAATTTTATTTTTATGCGAGGTGCAAACAGTGTCATTTTTGAGAGACTTTGTTCTGAAAGTAAGGGACTGTAAACTAATGTCTAGTTATTCAGATCATCCAGAAGTAGATGATCCATTGTCATTGTTTGGAAATGGTGATCTGTTTCAAGCACTTGGTAGAGTAACAGGTTTACAGGAATTATCAATTGGGTGGGGGTTATCTGGATTTTTTCTAGAAACTTTGAAGCCAGCACTGAGATCATTAAAGAGCCTGACAGTCGGCAATGGTGGATCTTTGAGTTCACAAGCATGGATGTTTCTTCCTAAGATTTGTCCTTCACTAGAGTGCATCTCTGTTTGCTTTCAGTGTTGCAATCCATGGATCAAGAGGCAAGAAAGGACCTCATACCATTGAAACTAAGAAGGAAAGCTGCCTACTTCCAGAAATCTACAGAATGGACGTAACATGCATTCATCTAGATGGTAATGCCGATGCTCATAAATTAAAACAAACTGAAGATCGTGAATGAGGAAAGTGCTCGAAGGTCTCCGAAATAGAGTATTATATCAGAATATAATATGTTGAGATTTTCAACCGTGGTGAGGCCCAAAGTTTTTGTAATAGGTCATGTTTTGAAGAAACGGGTGGCTGGAGTTTTATAGTGTGCCCGATCACACAAAGAAGGAGACAGACACCGCAGAGAGAATTGATTTGCTTGCACACAGCCTAAAGCAAAAGGAGAACAGGCTCAGTTTTGTGTTTGAATTGTTGTGTATACGTTAGGTTTCGGTCAACAGAGGTCAAGTTAATAGGGGAGAACACGGGATCACGGCTGTGAGCTTCTACCCACCCACATAGCACTCTGGATTTTCTTCCTTTTTGATAACGCCGGTTCTCCAAATTAGTGGCAACGATTATCACGCCCATCCTAGCGTTCAAGCTTTCCGTGACAGCTTCAACATTGGGAGGAACTACTCCTTTGTCTCTCAGTTGCAACATCATGCAGAAAGTATTGCCAGTAGTGTAAAAGGTGTGGCTATGCGACGCCCGAAAGTGAAGGATATGAGCTCTGAAGTAGTGGACAGTAATCCATACAGTAGACTGATGGCATTGAAGCGAATGGGTATTGTAAACAATTATGTGCAGATCCGAGCATTCTCAGTTGCCATTGTTGGTATTGGTGGTGTAGGGAGTGTTGCAGCTGAAATGCTTACAAGTTGCGGAATTGGGCGCCTTTTGTTGTATGACTATGACACAGTGGAATTGGCAAACATGAATCGTCTCTTCTTCCGGCCAGAACAGGTTGGTATGACTAAGACAGATGCTGCTATTCAGACACTTGCTGAAATTAATCCGGATGTTTTGCTTGAGAGCTACACATTAAATATTACAACAGTGAAATGTCTTGAGAAATTCATGGAGAGTCTGATCAACCAAGTTAATGAATCCACAAGAGGTCGACAAAGTGGAGTTGATTTGGTGTTAAGCTGTGTAGATAACTATGAAGCTTGCATGGCTGTGAACCAGGCTTGCAACGAGCTAAGCCAAACATGGATGGAGTCAGGTGTATCGGAGGATGTTGTATCTGGGCATATTCAATTGCTAATTCCGGGAGAAACAGCTTGCTTTGCATGTGATCCACCACTGGTAGTTGCATCTGTAGTAGATGAGCGTACCCTCGAGCGTGATGGAGTTTGTGCAGCTTCATTACCCAATGGGAGTCGTGGCTGGTCTTTTGGTTCAAAATACACTCAAGTACTTGCTTCATTTTGGTGAAGTTTCCAAATACTTGGGATACAATGCTCTCAAGGACTATTTCCCAACCATAAAGATGCTACCGAATCCAGTGTTCTAATTCTGCTTGTCGAGACCGTCAACGAGAACATATCCTGATGAAGCCAGCTAAAAACAAGTTACGACCAGTGTTTACATCGTGGCCCAGTCCACGTTTCCTTTTGCAGCCGATGGCGGGAGTAAGGGAGTTGTTTCGTGTTTGTCATCCACCATGAAGCGTCATATTTACACGTATAGTGTTGAAGCAGTCCGGGCGACTGTAAATATCGATCGTCATGTCAAATTTCTGAGAATGGGTCGCATTTATTAATGAACAAATATTTTAGAAACCCCTGGAGTGATTTTTAATTCGGTCACCACTTCAGCATTTTAGCAGCGGATTTAGCGGAATGTCAAGCACGTAGATTGATGCTTATCAATCCCTTCCATCGCCAGACCCTTCGAAGAGCAATTGACGCGTTTTTTTTAGCAGCTGAATCATTTGGAACTGGTTGGGATTTATCACCAAATCGCCGAAATTATGGGAGCATCTCATGGGCTGACTGGTGGAGGAATCCACGTTTTATGTGGCAGTCGGTTGCAAGGAAATAGCGAGGCTCTCAGTCGATGACTCGTCTGGCAGGTCGACTTATCAAATCGGCGGCTATTTGCATGGAATTTTCGACTTCTTGTTGACATTTGGGCAAGAGTTCCGGTTTTGTTACATATTGTTTATCCTCATAGCCGCTGTGAAAAAAGCAGGGGATCCGATTTCGTAGAGCCAGCAATTAGGGGTAGTTGGTTTTTCATTTTTTACTGTAGCATGGAGTGTTGGTGTAACCAAACACAACCACCTGGTAGCTCCATATCCTCTCGATTGACAGCCATCGACATGGAATCAGACATTGGATAAAGCCGATTCTTGAATGTGGGCGTCTTTCAGACTGAAACGATGAGCTAGCTCAGGGTTCAATTTATTCATTTTGTTAAAGGGAGAGTCCTTTAATTACAATGTATAAGTTTTTTTTAGATGGGATATTGTGGCTCTAGGATCCACCTTTTTATTTAAATTTTTTTTTTTTTCTTTTCTTTTCATTTTTGGAAAAAGGAGGAGAGCTTTTGGCTTATAAAGGAAATGCTTTTCCTCATTGTAAGGATGGAATTTGGATTGGGAGGATTTCTACTCAGAGCTAATAAATAAAAATATCATGTTGAGTTTTTTTTGGATATTTTGGGCATTTTTGTCATAATTTCGGGTTTTCATAAGTTATAGACCAAGCCAGTATAGAGGGCTATAATCTAGCACATTGGGCAAGCATTTGTGGCTACCAAGTTGTTTGTCGCCATTAGGTTCTCAGAGGTCTGGGAGTAATAAAAAGTAGTCAGTTATACTTCCATTCTTCCGGCCTCTAGTTATGAACGGACCAGCTTAGTCTGACTTCCGCAAAACACAAAGCTCTTTTGAGTCCCCTTCTGACTCCATTTACCCTTTTGGTACTGGCACTGGCCTTCCCTCAAGGACTGATCCTCCCTTCCCTTCCTTCCCATCAATCCGAATCATTTTCCTTTTTGTGACCCGTGTTTTTCTAAGGCAGCCTCTTCAGATCACCTTGCCCTCAGCCGCACTTGCCTTAGTGATCCAAACTTAGGGAAACCCCCCTAGAGCTGGAGAAGAGCAAGCTTGAAGCGAGGAGCGAGAAGGTGTGGTGACATTGGCCTCTCTCTTGAGAGTTGTCACCGAGCCGACGCACCCACGGTTTGGGCTTTCAGCACCCGCGTGCCAGTTTCGAGCGACAACATTTTGGCGCCACTGCTGGGGACAAAGTCCAGTTCTCGGATTTTGAAGATTATGCTTCATTGACATTTGTGGGAGATTACATTGCAGATTCTTCCTCTCACATGGAGACTCCACGAAGGGACAGAGCCCTTGTCCTTTTACAAATTTGAAGATCTGATTGGGTGTAGAGGTGGGCACATTCATCAGAAGGCGTTCAAGCTCACCTTGGCAACTTCACAAGTTTGGTATGAGGTATGATTAAACACAAGTTTTTCAAATTAAGTACCTCATTGTTTGATTTATGGAAGAACCGTGGGATATTTGGCATGATGCTTACAGCCCACTAGATTTCTCAAAAGTCCGTGGTTTTCCTAATCAGTGCTACGACCCTGATGAGGTGCATGACGTTCTTCCTAAATTTTATGGAAATGATGGTGTTTCAGCCACCCATCATATTGCCTCTTTCTGCAAATTGATGGTTGATTTTAACGTTCATCATGAGGATGAAAAATCAAGGGGATAAAAAATCATGATGAAGAAGAAATGATAGGTTGCTTGTCGAACCTTGGTTAAAAGATATATTGTAAGAGTACGATGATACCCCAAAGAAGTGATCCCGTTATCAAGGATCTGATGGTACGAGTTGAAAGGATAGAAATCAATGGCCAGGAGTGTCTCCGCAATCGCAGAAATGCGAGAAAGATAAAGAATGCCCGGGCGTTTATCGGGTGCACGGATCAACGGCTATCAATCTGGCTCGGGTAGATCCACGGTCCATATTTGATCCGCCTTATGAAATCGCATGTTGGTTAAAGAGATAGAGACCGGCGGAATCGAGTACATAATACTCAATCCAACGGTGGAGAGGTAAAGTCAGATCACATCCATGGTCGGGATTGATTCCGGAGCCAAAATATGCACGACAAATAAGCCCAAAGCGCCCAGCGGAATGAGTAGGTGGCCGTTGATCTGACGGTTGAGGATTAAAGGTAAAGTGGATCAACGGCGGTTGAGGATTCCGAAACATAAAGTTGCGTGGTGGTTAAAATGACGGAGCCCAGCGAAATTTGATAGGTGCCACCTAATCCAACGGCTCACAAATAAAGGTTGATCGCATCTACGACTGTGGGCGATTCTGGAACATGAAGTTGCACGAAGGATAAGGTCGGGAAACTCAGCGGAATCGAATATCTCCTTCCCGATCTGACGGCGAAGTAATGAGAGGCCTTTTCATCAACGGTTGGAGATGTTTCCGGGATGGAGACTTGCACGTTGTTTATTACCAAGACGCCCGGCGGAAAGAGGTACGTGGCATGTGATCCAAGGGTTAGAAATTAAAGAAGAATCAGATCGATGGTCTTGAATGAATCCGGAGAATGGAGGTGCGCGGCGGATAGGAATAGATAGTGGTTGCGGAAAATAAATTGTTGTCCACGTGGCGAATTGTGGTAGGCTCCGGAGGCAAAAGTGGTTTACGGAAAGCCGGTGGGGGCCTATAAAAGCAAGGTTGACTTCTATCATTATTATTTTATTTGTTCGGGAAATGTGAAAAGGACTGGCCGATTCAGCAGCTTCCATTTATCAGTTTCGGGCACGCTCCAAGCACGCGACTCTACAGTCGACCAGGTAAGGCTTAAACCCTGTAGTTCCTCCGACCAAATTACCTTTGTAAATTAAGTAATGGACTAGGGGAAAGAAATTCAAGTGTCTGGTCAGGTTGTAGACGACAAAGAATAGTTTTTAGTGGACAGAGATAGGAACGTGTGCGACCCCTTCCTATCCATAGGGAGTGTGTCGGTCAGTAAAGAGAAATTGCGGTATTATAACTCACAGGGGAACGATGTATTAAATGTCTGTAAGTCTTTCCTGTATTATTTCGCTCTTGAGCAAACCCTCCCTTTCCTGGAATTTGCAGAGTGGTGCGCCGTAAACTACTCTCCCTCCCAGAGAATAATTGTGAGTCGGTCTGCGTCCAGAATTCTTTGTAAAATTGATGCCACAGTCATCAGAGAAAATCTCAGTCTGCCTGAAAATTACCCTGTTAATCGTGAGTCGATAAATGAGTCGGTCCTTGCTGATTTTTATAAGAATTGTGAAACTGAGAATCGCTGTCATTTCCTATCTAATATTTTAAAAGAAGGTCAATCCCTTGATGGTTTTTTCCTGCCCTACCCCCTGCACATTTTCAAAAATGAAGTCCAAATGGTCGTGTCCCTGGTCTGTCAAGTATTAGGTCTGAGTGATGATTGTCGTGTAGGTGATGTCACCCTTGGTTTTTTATTAAGAATAAGTTCCTTAAGCCCAGAGTCCCAGTCAATTCCTGTGTTTAATTTTGATGAGTATCTCGCTGAAATAATCCATCTGCAGTTAACTGAGTTCCCAAAAGTTCGTTTCTTTAGGTTTCAAACCTACTTGCTCAACATTCTGTTGTGCTCCAATGTCACCGAGTTGAAATTTTTAAGTACTCTGTGCTCTTCTGATTTACCCAAGCAAATCAACATGTTCGAATTTGCTAATTCGATCATGTCGGAAATGTACAAAATGTTATTTGATGAGGATTTGCCCCGTGTTCTGGATGAAATGAAGTGTTTAATGCAGTCTTCACCCGAAGATCGGGTTGGAGACTGGTTTCTGTACAGGGATTACACTGTGTTAAGAATATATGGGTTTACTAGTCAGCCTTACAGGTTACCTGCCTTTTTAACCCCGAGGATTTTCGCACTTGAGTTTATGAGGCAGAGGTTGTTATCTGAAGAAAAGCATTTTGGGGCTTTCAAGAAGTCTTCAAACATTAAGTTTCCACTTAAAGTCGACTCTTTCATTTTTAAAAGTAAAGGCGCCTTAATATTCATAGAGAAGTTGTTAGAGAATATGGATTTCCAAAAGGAATCAAAAGTGAATAATGATCCACATCATGTTATATCCCTAAGGAAACAAGCCAACAAGAATAAGCCATTTGAGCACCAGTCTGTTGAAAATTTGGCTGAAACAGCCAATCTGTTACAGTTCAAGGAAGATCCACATATTGCACCCATTACAGTATCAGAAAATACTAACATTTTAGTTAAGCGAAGTCTCTCTGAGACTGAGAGTATGGAAGTGGACGAAGATAGGTCCCATAAAAGGGCAAAACTGCTTGAAGGTGGTGAAATGGTAAATGAGGAAGTTTCTGATGGTTTTAAAAAGGTTGCCCTGATTCCCATGAAAACCGTACAAGTAAATCAATTATCTTTTAAAAATGTAGAGGGTGATGTAGACAGTTCAGAATCAAGCCTGGTATTTAAGTCGAAGGAAGAGCTCAAAGCCAGTTATACAGAGAAGAGGAAACAGTCTTTAGAGGAGACAAGAAATTTGCTCCCGAGAGTGAGAAGTTTATACAGTTCAAAAACCTCTTTAGTTTCTGCTAGAGATGCTGAGAGAAATACATTTAAGATGGCTATAGTAAACGCCAAGAAGATGTCTGAAATAGAGATTCGGCTGGACAAAATCAGTACTCCGGATAAGATACAACTGCACAAACAAACCAGTGACATCATTTACTCAGACTTATTGCAAGCCATGGTAAGGATTAATAAATTGCAAGTTTTGATAAACATATTAGAAATTCAATTGAAGCATGAGAAAGTTGAGAATAAAGAAAATGTCATTCAGATTAGAAAGCTGCAAACAGACATTGTTAGTTCAAATAACACCAAGGGGGTTAAAAGGATGCTAGAGGAAAAAGACAATGCACTCCAGGTCTTAAAGAAAAAGCTGAAGATTCTAGGTTCAGAGCATGTCTAATCAGCTGAATTAATGGCTTTGCAAGAGGAAAAGGATAAAGTCCATCAGGAGATGATGGAATATAAGGGAAAAGCTGTCAAACTACAGGAAGAAAAGGACAGGTGGGAGGCCGAGCGGAATGAACTATTATCCCAGATTTCCTTAATGAAAAAAGACCAAAGTGACGAGAAGGAAATTATGGAAGAGTTAATGAGTCAAACCCCCACTGATGAAGACCTGTCCATTGTGAATATCCACAAGCCATTGGACGATTTCTCTGCAGATGATTTGTTGGTGCCTATGTCCCAGGTGAGCTTGAAAGATGAAGCAATTAAAGAATTGAAGGCAGAGAATGAAAGGATAAAAGCTGAATTGGCCAAAGTAAGTGAAAGTAAAAAGAAAATATTACAGGACAGAAATCAGTTGCAGAAAAAATTCAACGAGCTAAAGGAGAAAAGCATCGGGAAAGGCCCTCTTCAGAGGGAAAAACATATCATTTGGGATACCTTGTCGATAGAGATTACCAAGTTCCGACACCATCTAAATTTTATTGATGATTTGAATATACTGATAAATTTGGCTCACTAGAGATTAAAATTGGTAAATGAACATATGGAGAAGAGACCTCTTACTACAGCTCAAAACACGCTAAATTTTCTGAATTCACTAACATATCAGAAATTGCAGGATATGGGCATAAAAGACAAAGTATCAATAGTGTTGTGAGCAAAGAAATTCATCCACAAGCATCACTTAATCAAGACGGTCCAAGATAAATCAGAAGGATTGCTTTTGCAGGTTAATAATTTCAAACAAGATTTTAAAGAGCTGTTCGAAGACGGATTGCTTTCCTTCTGGGACGAGGAGGGACGGATGTTCTTACAGGAACATTATCATAACCTGCTTGTTTAGTGCCGCATGGACCACTCCAAATTTAATGATTTGGAGAAAAGCCTAACAGGGAAAACCATTGTGGATATGTTAACAGAAGATTTCGAAATTCTGCAGAAGTTCGCAATTATCAGAAGTAGATTGCCCAAGAAGTCCTATGAAGCATATATGGAGCTCGAAGTATCAATTCGGGAAATGACAGAATGTGACACCCCAAGTTCGAAGCAGTGGAAAGCTGTGGAGCGGTTTGGAAAGACAAAGTATATTCTTCATCCCTAGAAACAGGTGTTATGCACTGAGGAGCTAATAGGGCAAAGACGTGGAGCTGATGGGGCAAAGACGTGGAGCTGGCTGAGCGAAAGTTTGTTATCAAGTTGATTGTTACTTTGTGATTTGTTAGGATTGGAGTTGTAACAAACTTCCTAGGGGTTAGGAATTCAGTTACAAAACTCTAAATTAAGCCGATCATTCAGTTATTGATCTTCTTGAACGACCTATTATTTTATGTATAAATTTGCATCTTTTTTAGGAGATGGGGGTTGGAACCCATCGGGGGTGTGGAATAATTTTGGAGAACAGATCTATTTTGAATAACAAAGTGAATACATGAGAGTTTTCCTAGAGATTCCTGTGTCGTTGATATTGCAGTATGTGCTTCTTTCTTTATGTGATTGTATTTCCCTTGTGTAACACTCCATTTTGTTTCTTCCTCGTATCTGGAATATAGCGTTAGATGATTAGAATTCATATGTTTATGCTCTGGTCATCATTTCAGATATTATATGATTTTTTCTGCTAAAGTTGATATAGAATTCATCCTTGTTGATGCTCTGTATTAATGGGTTGTTTCCTCATCTCTTTTGTTTCACCTGGATTAATTTGAATGACTTTGATGATGTGATTATCTTGCCTTTGATGAATCTCATGTGCATGTCTTTGTGATACATTTATATTGTATATGACTCCATGCCCAATAGTTATGTGATTGTTTCAGCCAAATACACAAATCTTTAAATGTTATTTTATATCTGGTCCTGTTAAATCTTTATTGAGAGATCCCTCTCTGGAAGAAAATACCAGTTTCTTCCTAAAGTGGTTTTGCTGTTACCTTGGAGTTTACCTTTTACAACCTGGGTACATTCTGAGTGCTAACACACTCATTATCCAATATCGTTCATTTTCTAACATACATCGACGCAACATTTCATCAAGGCCCATCTTGTATAACTGTCCTGCGATCAACATAAAATGAGTAGCTCTGAAGACCAAGTGTTTCTTCTATGACATGGCGAACCCTTTAGGCGCATAACCTGTACTCAAGAAGTGGATGATAGCCTGATACTGGTTATCATACATGGTGACCGCAAATAGTTGCGCGTCTGAAAAATTATCCTCCAGGCTGTTTGGTTCTTCACCACTTTCTATCCTCGATAAGTGATTGGAACCCACATTTAGTCAACTAGGTTTAACAATGACTTCAAAGTCAAATTCTTGAAATAGAAGGAGCCATCGATAGATCTTCCCCCCCAACAATGGCTTGCTAATAAGGTATTTCAATGCTGAATGATCAGTGTACATTTTAAAATGTCCACCCAACAAATAGTGTCGAAACTTCTGTAGCACATATACCATGGTGAGTCCTTCTCTTTCTGCCGTAGTATAATTTTTCTCTATTGTCGACAATTTCTTGTTGGCAATAGCAATAGGGTGACCGATCGCGCCATCATCTGGTTGTGTCAAAACTATGCCAAGCGTGAAAAACGATGCTTCAACATGAACATGGAACTGCTTCTTCCAGTCTGGAAATACCAATATTGGCGCGGTAGCAATCTTGCCCTTTAACTTGTCTAAACTTTCCTGACAAAATTTTCTACATTGGAGCAGTTATCTCTGCATATCCTTTGATAATTTTTCTGTAATATCCTATGTGTCCTAGTGTCGATCTGAGTTGTGTGACTGATGTAGGTGATGGTAAGTCAAGAATAATCGCAACTTTTGTCAGATCGACCAGAATGTTGTCGTGACACACTACATGTCCTAACAATACACCAAATGGTGCGCAAAAAATACATTTCTTTGAATTTAGCGCAATTTGATACTGGCGACAACGCTCCAGCATCATGCACAGACTTTCAATATGGTCTCTTACTAGACCAAACACAGTCCAATCGTCAAAGTAGACTTCAAGAAATTTATGTATCAAATCTTTAAAAGCATAAAATACTATTCTAGAAAAAATAACAGGAGCATTCTAGAGTCCAATGGGCATTATCGTATACTGATAGCAGCCCCATTCTATCACAAAGGTCATTTTGTGTCGATCCTCCTTTGTTATTATGACTTGGTGATAGCTAGAAAATCCGTCAATAAATGAGTACATCTCATGTCCTTCGAAATTTTCCAGTACTTCATCAGTAAATGGTGTTGGGAATGGACCATGCAGGCATGCATCATTCATCTTTCTCAGGTCAACACATTTCTTGACTTCACCAATTGTCTTCTTATCCTGGATTATGATAGGACTGGTCCATTCTAACTCTTCGACTGCTTCAATGATTCCTACATCTAACATGCGGTCTAACTCAGCTTTGACCTTTTCTTTATACCTCGGATTCATCTTGTATGTCCAATGTTTACTTGCTTTTACATCTGGTTTCAGTGGTATTATCATCTCTCCTAGCTCTCCTGCTATTCCCTTCATCTCTGAGAAGTTGGTAGGGAACAGATACCGAAAATCATGTAGCAGATATATGATCTTTGCTACTATTTCCTCATCCCAATAATCCCCAATATTGGCGAGCTTTGGGTTTTTCGATGAACCAATGTTGACCTTCTTAACTTTGAGCGTCTTGAGAAATTGTTCACTAGAAATACCACTTCCTGCAACCTCGTGCATACCCTATGACTTTGGTATGTTAAGGTTGATTTGATCATCATTTGGTTTTCTGGCCATATTATAACAAGCCATCCAGTGCTGGATTATCGCACTGCACTGGTCGGAATGCACCACTTCGACAAGGATTTCAACAAATATCTTCATCTTTATCGTTTGAAGCGCAGCATCGATTGCCAGCTTCTTGTCAGTAAATTCAAATGTGTGCGCAAATTTCTTTAGTAGCTCATCCCAATCCTGAGTTGCTTTTCGGAACTCCATAGATGTATACCAGCTTTTAGGTGTCATTTCCAATGTATGTATAAAATGATGGACCCATTCCTGTCGTGGGTGTTCTGCAAATGTCATGCGACACTGATTAAGGTGTTCGACAGGGTCTGATAACCCTTTGTATTTCTGAACTGAAACTGCAATTTCTTCATTGAATCTAACTTCCAATAAGATTTTGCGTTGTGGCCATTAGGATATAGATTTCTTATGCGTAGCCCACCATCTAGCGAGTGTAGCCTTCAGCACATAGTCTAATGCAGATAGGCATTGTGGTTCTTCTACCAGTCCTTCAAACTCACTTAGAAAAGTCACCAGATTAGGTAAGCCCTCATATGTGGGTAACTCCATCAACTGAGTCTCCACCCGTCGCACATACCTAGTAATGATGGTGCATCTCCTCATAGATACCTCATGCAGTTTGTTTTTCCAATTCTCCAATGCCTCTCCTGAATCTGACATGCATGAGCTAGTACTTCTCCAGCTCAGGTTCCCATCCACTGTAGGATTTATGTAATCATATTTTAATGAAGTGACATTATAGGTATGGTCCAGATAATCACCTTGTCCTTCACTATAGATTGGATCGACGTATATTTTCCCCTCCAGTGGGTCAATTGGCGCAACTACCCTCATTTCTTAATCTTCAAATGAGAGGATTCTTTTCTTAAAGTTTATGATTGTCTGATTGTAGATTGCCCATTCTATCCCAAAAGTGCGAGATACGGGTTCGTGTCGTCGACAATATCGATAACTTCAAAATCTGCAAAGTGCACAGTCTCTCAACGTCGACAGGGACTTGACTTAGCCTACCAATCAGTAGGTCCTTTGCCTGATTTGCAAGTCTCAACTGGACAATGGACCAGTCCAAGCGTGGCTTACCCATGCTTTCGCAAGTCTGTCTCATCAAAATGTTAATGTCCGACCCTAGATCTAGGATAATATAATCCATGTCGTAGTCTTCGATCTACGCAATCATTCTTAACTCGCGGCCAGTTTTGTATTTCTTCGTTCTAACATGGTTAAATTTTCTTCTAGGTTGCGACTCTGGGGTTTCTTCTATCAGCACTTGTAATTCTGCAATAACATCATTATCCTGGATTAGCGATAAGAAACTTGAAAGGAATGTCTTGAGATTACTAACCTTGTTTGGAGCCTGCTTCTAGAATATCCGTTGAAATCGTTCAGGCATTTCCTTGACTTCGTATGAGCTCAACGGTTGTTGTGTATCTACAAACTCGGGTCACGCGTCCAAGAATACTTGCTTCTTCTTTTGTACATCGAACAGTGCTTTCTTCAGTGTCATGGGTTGCACTTGCGGTTGCACCTGTTGTATATTCTGATACACCCCCGTCGCAACACCTCCTCATGTTACGAAAGTAACACTTGGCTCTCTCAGCTCAGCAACAATCATTTACACATTCAGGTTAGGATTCGGGTTGGGATTCTACGTGGGGTTAGGAACGGTCTGAGCTTTTCATTTTGCAATCAACTAAGGACATTGTTCCACATTATGATCCTACGCCTTGCAATATGAACAAGTCTTTGTAGGATCTTGGAAATATCTAGCATAATAGCCTAGTTGTCCACAGTTATAGCATACAATTTGACCTCTTTCTCTACCAAATCCTCTTGCGTGTTGTCCTTTACCTCTGAAATTTCCACCCCCCCTACCCTAAGGGTGGATTTGCTGCGGTGGATACTGATTTTGTGGGTATTGAGGCTGATACTGTGGAAAATGCGCAGGCTGGTAGTGTGCTTGCGCTTGTTCAGCCTGAACCTGTCCGTCGTTCTTCATTAAGTAGGTGTCTATCGTCTTCTCCTTGAAGAGATGACATGATCCGCAATCCTTCTCATCATGTCCTACTGACTTACCAAATTTACAATAAAGGCTCGCTAGAGTACTTACAATCTTCTGTAGGTACAGACAGTCCTCATCGCGATGTCATCTAGTCTAGCATATTTTGCACCAAGGTAGTCCTTGGGTACTCAATGGATTAGATGCACCCAACGAGATATAGTTCATGTACGTCGAACAGTTATCCTTGTGGTGTCCATCCGTTCGACATCTTGTACACCATAATTCCTCATGGGATTCCTTTCCCTTCTTGACATCCTGAATTTGTACCTTTAGATTAGCCAACTGCAACTAAATCTGCATCATCCTTGCGCCTCCATCTTCGATCGGTGAGGATTCCAACTTCATTGTTATTTATAGCGCTTTCGTCTGCAACACAATATTCTGTTGCATCAATGCCCCTCGAATGTGTGGTAGTAGTGTGGCAATAAACCATTCTTTGTGTTGCACATCCAAAATTTGAAAACTCACTTTGGCCATAAGAATTTTAAACCACTGGTCAAAATCCCAAACAGACTATGTCGGTGACTATTTTATCTCCTTGATTTCCATGATACACTGTGACTCAGATTCAGGTTTTCTAAATTCACAAATCATCGCGAGTTGGATCTCGTTAAGAGTCTTCTCCCAGTGGTACTATACAAAACTTCATAAACCAATCTAGCACATGAACCCACGAAGTCGTAATCATCTGCGCTTTCCTTATGTCCGCGTTTTGGACTTGGCAAATCGTCCAAACAACTTCATAGAGGAACCAATGTTGCTCTGGATATTCTACCCCATTCCCATTGAATGTAGATAATCTGATGTATGCCCCCGCCATTGAGTTGGTGTCAGGGTTGTCCAATGAACAATCTAACAAAGGTGGACTTTCTTGTGCACTAGTACTACTAGTATTCATAGTTCTTTCAAGAGATGAGGCTCTAGATCTTACCTCTGGTGATGCCCCTAGTGTGGTGTAGTTATGTTCTGATCTTGGTGTCTCTGCAGATTCTTCCGACTCTTTTGCTCCTTCAGAAATTGGGCTATAATCTTCCTCTTCGTCGCAATACCCTTCGTCTAGACGCGAATCAAACTCGTACTCCCTTTCTCCGAGCAGACTAGAAATTCGTTTACCTTCTAGTGTTTTTCTTCTTTTTCCCGACCAGAGTCTCCTTCCACTCCTTAGAAATACAGCTTCTAGTTCAGGTTTTGTACCTCCTGGGAACATATAAGCTGACTATTCCCCATTTTTATTTACAGGTCATCTGCGACATGTCCCTTATTATGGGTATGCGACTCAACTGCAAAATTCCCTTCTCACAGGCGAGCATTTTTATCCATAATTTTATAGAAGTCAGGTACCTCCCGCGAGGTCCTTGGAAAATATTTCTTTCAACCTCACTATATGAGATTATCGTCTCAACTGCAAACTCAATAATATATCCTTCAAAAAATACTATCAACCCAAAAGTCAATATCTCTAGAGATGGGATTACTTACACTTTCTAGCTTGCAGATCAGTTGATCACTCCACTCGACCGCTTCCCTTCTCTGGAAGTTTGTCTAATGAGTTTCCAATACTGACAACCACTCATGCAGCACAACAAGAAACTCCGCAAAGAATATTTCATGAATATCTGTGTACAGGTAGTGGTCCAACCAGCTTGTTGGGCTCAACCGTGATCTTCCGCCCTCCCTTTGCGCAAATGATAATGTCTTAGACTCTAGCCAATCCTCAATTTCCTTCTTTGTTGGATGCCACAAAATTTCCCTCGACTCAAATGATTAAGGGTCCCGACAACGGAACCATTTGTTGGTTACTTTTCCTCACTCACGTGACCCAGGCTCAACAACACAACAAAACACCAACAAAAAACCCAAAGATATCAGTCCGACAGATCAAGCTCAGTCGACAACACCCACGACGCAGGCACAGTATTACTCAATATATCTTAATGGATAACTTCCAGAACCATGTTTCTGCAGTTGGAGAAGGATTACAGTCCCCTGGCGTGCAACCAAGGTGCTCGATAGAGTCGAAAGGATGGAGTCTTTTACTAACTCGATAGTGGCACAACAGTGGGACACAACCGACTTAACAACTTATCATTGCAACATACATTCCCACTTGGCAATTTAACAACAACTGAACTGGAAATAATTTATGATGCTTCCAATACTACTGATATTTCATTAATTCAACTTCTCTTATTAACAGTGCGACATTCACTTAAGCAGGAAACGCAAACAATGCAAGATAAATAAATATTCAACATTCAACATTCACATTCACATTCACATCCACACGGCACAAGAGATAACGTGGAAACCCATCCGAGTAAAAACCACAAAGGTGCTCTTCATCTGGCATGAGAAATATATGGCACCTTTCAGTATGCAACTTGACTGCAGACTGTTTGAGATATGTCTATTCAGCTTAGACTCTTTCTTGCTCTCATGTTCTCTGGTTTTATTGCGCTTCTTCTTCTAACTACTCCTAGCGATCCACACACAGCTTGGATCGACCCTTCTAACTACTATCTGCGCACTCAGCTGCAAAATAACTCCTACAAAATCTACTGTTCGGAAACCCTTCTACAAAATGGGTTCTACGGCTCAACAACCTTCTACAATACTCCTATCTAATTCCTTCAACTTTTTCCAACTATTCCAAACCCTTATACAAAACAGGTTCCTCCTATTTATAACTTCTACAGGGCCACGCAAGGTCGACTCCATACAGTGTGTTTGTTATAGGTCGTTATCAGCCATAAAAAATAGTTACAAACTATCATAGACTGACACAAGGCTCTATCGACCTGACTTACAAATATTCCTTCATACGTGCGCCATCCGTTGGCTTACACCGACTTTAGCAGCCACGATATTCTTGACTTGTCGCTTTCTAGCAATTGATTTTCATGTATGCATGTACATTCTCTTTCCTTTTGCCACATTGCTCCTTGTCCCAACTTTCTTTATCATGTGCTTCCTTTCCTTCCTTTGCATCTTCTTTCACATTCCTCTGTGTCGCGTGCTTGCTTTTCCTTCCTTCACTTGCGCTTCTATTTCTTCCTTATGCTCTTTCCTGGCCCAACAATTTTTCTTGTTCATGCCCTAGAGCCTAGTAGGATTTCAAATGTGGTGTATTTCATCTCTCTATAATTCTTGATAATTATTTGATGTTGATGAATAACGCTTGGGATTGTCTTTATGTTAGCTACAATCCAATCATCCATGATCAAGATTAAGACATGCTTGGAAGGTGTATGATGTTTAGATGGAGCTCCTTAGCTCATGGACACACTTAGCATGTGGTTATATCTTAGTATTATAGATATTTCAATATGGATGGTTTCCTAGCATGTGCCCCTTTCTATCATAGGTTGAGACATGTGGATGATATGGTCACTATTTAAACATCCTAGTTGTCTAGAGCACCCTAAGTTCATTAAGGGTGTTAGCACATACATGTGTCTTATTATTTTATGGAAGCACCATTTTGATGGAGTGCTCCACTTTGGCACATATTTAGAGGGTGATTATGGATACTTAACCATTATTTGATTAATTTATTGACTTTTGGAGATCAATTACTCTAGCACCCTACCTCATTTGGGTTGTTTTCACAAATGGATAACTAGGTTATGATGTTGAATTGGTATCTTGATCTAGTTTCTTATTTGTTTGGAACATATGTTGAGGCACCTACCATTTGTAATCATTATCTTGTTCTTCACTGATGAGGATGATCCCTTTTCCAAGAGGTTGGTTAAGGTAGTTGTGATGTGGCACATTATTTGATATTTGGAGGGGGTTAATATTTAATTCCTTGATATTGGATCTAATTGTTTGAGCTTAGTGGGGAGTTTGTTACACCTTGGAAGACATACATTTGGTTTATTTGATGGTATGTTTCACCTTGGATACTTTCTTGCTCATCACTTGAAGATTTCTTACTAGGGTGCTTCACCATTGAATTCTTTGATTTCTACATGTGTGGATCAAGCATGACTTTCCTTCCTCATGATAATACGTTGGGGTTTGACTCGACCTTCTAACCTAGTATATTGATGTGTCCCATCTATTGGAGAAACTATGATGTGGAGATGTGTACATGTGGATTTCACATTCACATATTTTATTATTATTGGACTAATTCGTGATTTAGTTAGAAAAATAAGCTTTTTTTATGCATTCCTACACTAGATCTAGGGTTTGATGGATAATATTATTTTATTTGAGGTTTTGATCCTAAAACATTGTAAAGGAAAGGCACTTCGATTTGTAATGTTGTTAATGGTTTAAAGAGACACTTAATCTCTTGGTTTTTTCTTGTATTGAACTCTCTTATGGAATAAGAGGTCGTTGTAGACTCTTATCATGTGTGACTTCTCATTCATATCCTAATGTTGATTTATGGGTGATCAAATGTGCCATTTCTTCTAGCTTAAAAATATAATGCAAGATTTCATGTTACTTGGGAAAGGAATGCTTGATATAGGTTGTATCATCTCGACTCATTGTTGTCTTTAACCCCTAAAGTTTACCATTGTACTTAATGATTTAGAGGAAGGTTAATATTTGATGAAATTTAGAAATTGGAGGCATGCTTTAACTGTCTAGCTTACGAATCATTAAGAGTACCCCTGAAAGTACCCTAAAACACACATTTCCATCCATTTAGATCAGTTGCCACTATAATTTCTTTGTTCTTTACAACAAGTTTTGATTCATCCTCATAGTTTTTCTTCATCCTCACTTATTTTCATCCCTCACAGAGGTCATATTGAGCCCATATTCCCTTGGATATTTTGTTTCTACTCTTAACCTCATCAACAACCTCAAATCAAATTCAATAAAATCAAAATAAAACTCCATTTATCTAAGATACTTTCCAAATCACCTTCAACCTTATTGCCCTATCATCTTAGCAATCCTATTAAGGATAACCGCCCTTTATCGGAGTAGATCTTGTCAAAAACATATAAGAGGGTTGTGTGGTGACAATCGAACCCTCTTAATTTACCTATAAGATTACACCCAATATTTTGGTTTTATATATTAAGTGCAATATTAATTGGTAATATGTCAGTTGGGTACCCATGTCGTATGGGGTTCTTGACCAAAACATTATTTTCAATTGGATGGACCTAATTGTGAACAATCTAACTTGAAATATATAAAAATTTAAAACATTGGCAAAAGGAAAGACATTATATTTTCATATGGTATCATATCTCATGGATTGTGTGTGTACCTATGTAGACATCTTAGGATTCAAGCTAACTTGGGAACATACTTGTGTTCCAATGCACACATAATTCTAGTGTTTTTGTAATACAAAATACGTATGATATTACTCTACCATTTGCACTTTTCTTCTAGCTCCTCTTCATGAAAAGGTGTATGGTGAAAAGGGTCCACGATTATTTTTTGAGTCAATCAAATCTTCAAATTTGATAGAAGATTAGTACATTCAACAAGAGATCGTTACATAAGAATATATCGAATATCCACAACTCCACAAAACTTGGAAACTACTAGTTCGTGAGACATATTTCTAGACAATTTTGCATAAAGAAATGGAAACAACACAAAATAGTAGGAATGAACTATGGTCCAAGGTATCTATAATAATTGAAGATGATAAAATATTCAATATAACCAATGTTGAAAACATTTCTCTAGAGCTCGTTACCTACCAAACTAACATGTATGGTTAAAGTGTCGAAGAAGCAAGCTAGATTAGGGGAACTTAAGAGGAAAAGGACAATCCCACAACACTAATTCCCTTTCACATGTTTGGTTGGCTCTTCTCCAACTCAAGGGGGTTTCCATAAACTAGGATTACTAGAGAAATATGCAATGAATTCAAGATGAAATGAAGAATAACTCTAGCAAAATGGTTGTAGCATAGAGAAAAGAATAAAGGCAAACGTGATGCAATATAGTTAAGATAAAATAAAATGATATAATTTAATGATATCTAACTAATGGACACAAAATTAGGTCAAAGGGATTATTGAATCCAATGATGTAATTACAAAATAGGAGCACCAAAAGGTATCCTATAAATAAGCACGATGCAGAAAGGAAAGTAAAGTAAGATAAAGTAGAGAGTGAGAGAAGGGTTGCGACTTGGATAACTCTTGAATCTAAGTCCAAAAGCTCGCACATTGATGGATATGTACAAGGGGGGAAGACCCAAGAAAAAAAACAAACAAAATTAATGAGGCATGACTGTCATGTAATAGACTCATCTCTCCTAACGTTCGAGGATAAATGCAGGAAACTCACTACAGTATGATGCCCACAAGAAGAACTAGTGTGATTCTTGGACAGCTCTCTATGTTGTTGTCTGGATGAGGCGGTGCATCATTAAGGTATGCAGATATCATCCATATCCTAGGGAAGGATCTGAATTTTTCATGCTGCTGAAATTTCATGGGACGGGGGAAGGAACCATGGGTCCACACTGATCTAGAGTTCATACATATACTAGAATCATCTTGTCGCTTGGTGCCCCTTCCTAAAGGTAACACCATAAAGAAATAAGTGATCCAATATGTAGTCTCTGGCCTAGAAGGAGGCTAGTGTCAATCCACCAAAAGAAAATGGAGACAAAGAAGTACAATTGAAGAGGGCCTTTCCTCTTATGCCACTAATCATAGGAAAAGGTTGCATGATTGATCAAACACTACTTAGTTAAGTGTAAGAATATATCAGGTTTTACAAGGGAAAGGAAGGGATAAAATATCAAATTCCTTTCTAGCTTTTGGGGTGCATTATACACACAAAAGATCAATATTACACCCTTTGAATTAAGAATGAATACAAAAATTAATCTCGTATGTGCATAGATGCAAAGGGGAAAAATAGATATTAATTTAAAAAAAATTCATTCCAATGAGGTAGTAATACCCTTCCATGGCCTCCAACCCAAAATAAAAAAAATTAAATGTTAGAGAACTAGAAATATTCATAACCTTTGAAGTCTCCATAGAAGGTTAATTCCACACATTCAATAAGAAATCACCTCCACACATGTCACAAAATCACCAAGAATGATATATCTATTAGGATCCAAGAATGAACTCTCAAAAATCCAACCACGAAGTACAATGATCATGGATCACTTCTTATATAGCTTTAAGAGCAAGAGGGGAGCCCTTCCATGTGTCAAATCTCATGCATGAGGAAGTGCACCACCTATATTAGTCTTTAGCTGTGTCAAACCTCTCCTCATGAGAATGGGTCGCCTCTAGGAGTCTAAGAAACAAAGAGAAACACACCACCCCTAGAAAGAGCATGCTCCCAAAAAAATATCCATCAAACATGGATGATGGGCCCAAGAATCAAGGGATTATCTCCCCATAATCCATAAATCAAACAAAAATCCCTTAAATTGTGGAAAGTTTTCCCCAAAATCCACAAAACATGGGATAATGTCCACAAGAGGTGCACTAGGATTGATTTGAAGGTCTAAAGGGGTCAAAATGGGGTTTGCATTCCACTTAATAATACTTTATAATATTTTGACAATTTAATCACCCTTAGGAACCCTAACCAACTCTAAACATATGCCCACAATAAAACATTATGAAATACATGATAATTATTCCAAGGTGTTTTAAGCCATGTTCAACAAATTATTCTATGTGAGGATCTAGAATCTGAATAAGTCATCACAATAATTTGTTGGATTTCCCTCAAACAATATGATGGGTAATAGAGCTCACAAGCTATAATTATTTCTTAGATCCAAACAAGGTAAATGAACCCCTACAAGTTATCTATAATTTCTTTCTCTCTCAAGGATTAGTATGGAGTCTCTATCATTAACATAATGACAAGGGAAATCTATATAAGATAAGATAAGATAATTTTAATAATGTCCAACTAGATGATCACAAATAGGTCAATGGGAGAATAGGTAATCAAGTGGAGAACTCTACAACCCTAGTAGATCTAAGACCATTTTTTGAAGCATGGACGATATCCATCATACCTACAAGTCAAGTGAAAAGGAGTCATGATGTAGAAAAGGGGACTTTAGCATAAACATATAGATATATGATTTAGAAGTAAGTAGTGCATATGATATTGAACTACCTAATGCCAATATTCCCAAAGAATCAAAATGTTGCAACCTCAAGGAGAGATTGAGAAAGGAAGATTAAATCTCTCCTACAATGAGCATCCTCATTTAAGCAATATGTTGAGTACATAAAGAGGAAGCACTAGAAGGATACACAATATAGGATTCCTAGTTGAAGTAGCAAGTTGAGCATATGGGTTGGAACATTGGTTCATTGAAAACTTGAAGAATCTCTAGAAATAGGGAATAGAGGGAAAAATCAATACATTTGAACAAATTCTACTTCATGAATTTAGACTTTAAGCAAGTGACATTCAAAAGGAAGCGAGGTGAGAATATGAAGCCACAGATAGAAATGATTGTAAAATAATTTTGTAATGTTGACACTACACATCGTTTATACATTACGACATTGGAAATAGTTTCAACACAACTATCTGGTGTGAAGTTGAAGAATATACACATTGACCTCATGGAGAGGGACAAAGTAATTACCACCTTAAAATAACAACATAGGATCTAGAATGCCAAATCTAGGAGCAACACAACATTGATAAGGTAAGTCGTTGCACTACAAAATGTGCTTATAACATTGGTCACTGAGTTATTTCAATAATCTCATTAGTCTTTACTCAATTATGGATGCAGTAAAAAAATTTAGATGGTACATTAATGATAAGTTGAGAGGGGTTAATTGGTGACAATCACAATTCTTGGAATGCATCCAGTGGAAATAATAGTTAGCACCAGTTTCAACTCACATTTGTGCCTGAATCAATTTGAAGTGATCAAACTACCTAGCTATATGGATGACTAATTTCAGTTTGCGAGTTAATGAGAAGTGGAGAAAGATTTGTTGGAAACATATTTATCTTCTATGATGCATCAAGTGAAAGAAAATTACACACCAATTGTTGATGATTGTAGCTCTGATAGGTACTTTTGCATAGGGGAAGTGTCAGGCATGCAAGAGTCATCCAAATCACCTCTCTAAGTACTTGCTTGAGAGAGAAAGTGACTTTTGTATCTCTTTCCTAAGCATAACTTAGTTAAAGCACATTAATTAACTTAATGTTGGCTAATGACTAAAAGTGAAGTTATTAAGTCACAGTCGTTGATCTCAAGTGAGGCTTGAGATCTAATCTGATCCATTGATCACTTTGGAGACCTAGGGTTAGGTTTTGGTCATTTATATGCTATAAAAGAAATCCCAAGGAGAAGAAGAGACACACAATAGTCACATAGAGTGAGTGAGATCTCATTGATTGGTTGGAGAAAGACTTTTAGCAGAGTGATAGAATCCATATCATAGGCTATTAATAAAATCATAGTTGAGGCTTTCCAAAGTAAACACGTGTAAAATGTGAGTGTGATTTCATGTTTTTTATTCCGTTGTGTAACTGATAAAAACTCTAATCTATTTACGTTTATAATTTGATTGATTATAAGGAAGAATTATCAAATTTGGGTTCATAATTGGACACGGTATCAGATAAGGGTGTTTCTGTAACGAAAATGATTTGACAAGTTTACGAGAAAAATAAAGAAGCACCAGCCATACATGTGATATATAGAAGCCACCATATAGCTAGCAAATGTGGGTGTTGCGGGCTGAGATGGAAGGTGACGTTGTAGACCAAGCTGGATGCGAGGGGTACACATTGGTAGGTGGAACATAGGCCATGAGGCAGAGGGAAACATAGTTGAGGTGGAGGAGAGTTCTGGACTCTAGCCACAATAGTAGACGAAACGCGGAGTTATCAAGCTGGTGGGAATATTTACGGTGGAGCCGTCGGCACAAGGCTCGGGATGCAACAGAGAAGAATCTATCCAAGGGGACACGAGCTAAAGTTACACGCAAGAAACCACGTGAGAATATAGAAGGGGTCTAAGCGGAGTGGAAGTAGGCCATACCCACAACCGCATGTGGTCCAACGAAGGAGGTGGACGAGGGTGTCGACTGGGAGTTGCAATTGGAGATGTAGATGCTATAACAATACACATAAATATAGGCAAGTAGACATTCGGGTGGGAGTAGGCTAAGGTTAGTGCAACCAATATAGAAGCCCCAGCTACATGTAGCTGAGCAGACAATAGGTGCTGAGGTGTGGATATTGGTAGCAAATCGGAGGCAAAGGCACTAGCAAGCACACCGAAGGTGCAACATAGTAATGACAGCTGGAGGAAGCGGCGCATAGGCTGCAATAGCAATGTGGTGGAATCAAGCAACGTAGCAGCAGAACCACACATGGAACGGGTACTTAAGGACCTAAGCTAACAACAATAGCCACCAAGCCGCCAGTAGGGCGATGTCACAACAGCCGCCAAGTGAGACTTCAGGTAGCCGTACAGGACCAGAAAATAAATACGCATTCAATGCATTTGCACCAGGTATGCTAACTCTTATTAGATCTTAAACGGTTTTAATACCTGCTGCATGCATTAAATACTCTGCAACATGTTGAGTATTTATTGTCCAAAAAGTCTCGAAGCAAGCTACACATGGGTCATGGTAGCCTTGGGCATCCATGAACAAACCTCGAGCAGTAAGCAAAAAAAAATTTGGGTGGTCGTAAAAAGCACTGGACAGCAACAAGGAAGCTCGAGAAACTCAGAAAAGGGTTTGGAAAGCACCCATAAGGGTTTTGGAAGCCTGGAGAAACAGTCAAGAAGACTCTAAGGGATCTGAGAAGCCCCAAATAGATCTAGAGCAGCAATTCAAGTAGTGGGTAGTAGCTCATATGGCAGTGGTCGTTATATGGTATGAATACAAGTTAGAGGGTGGCTCCAACTACAACCCCTATAAAGAGAGGGTCACGCTGGTTCTCATGGAGAACGTGTTATGGGAGTTTGCAATCAACAAATCCTAGGGGCTTTGAAGCTCACGATTTGAAGAATGTGAATGTGAAGGCTAGAAGGATTAACTTAGACGTGGTGAAAGATTATTTCATTCTTTACATAGCTAATAACAAGTTAGTCAAGGAGATGTGGAAGGCTCTAATGAGTTTATAACAAAATAAGAACCACAATAGTAAGACAGTGTTGAAGGAGGAGCTCAGAAGCACCAAGATTTCCAAGACTAGTACTGTTGCTTCATATATCACCAAGATCACACAGGTTTGTGATAAGTTGGTACTAGTCGGGGAGACAATGACAAATTGGGAATTGACGAGGATTGCCTTGAATGGCTTCACCAAGCCATGAGAACCCTTTGGTCATTACACAAGAGAATCTTCCTAACTGGGAGAAGTTGTGGGATGACTTCATCCAAGAGGAGATTCGTGAGGAATATCTATATGGAAGCAAACATAAAGGTGACAAGGAGGAGGATTTTTCTCTTTCCATTCAGGTAAAGATGAGCATTGGAAAATACAGGTGGAGAGTCAACTTCACAACTGGTGAAGAAAAAGAAGGACATGGTAAAATTCAAGTGATTTGCTTGCCACAAGTTTGGATTTTATGTTAGCTTTTCAAATCCAGATCCAATTTAGAGTCCCAAATAATTTATTGGAAATTATTAACTACAAGGACATTGAATCTTAACAAACTTACGCAACACAAAAACAAATGAAATCATTCACACATATGACAATTAGATTTACCCTAAAAAATTCCAACTATGGAAAAACCAACAAACAATTTGATTTTATTAAATTTAAAATCATGGTCTCCCTTTCTGAAAAAATGGCCCACTAAGAAAAATACAATGACAGAATGATAAGATTCAAACCTCGAGATCAGCCCTTCAATCTTGCTAGTTTCTAACCTTCGACCGCCACTTGATTTGTTCCTCTAACCTCTTCCCCCTCCACCTACACACTTCACTAAAAGTCCATCTTCAACCAATTAGTAATATCTCCCTCACTCACTCTATGTGACTAACTTTGATGTGTGTCCTCCTCCTCTCACCTAGGCTCCCTTTTATAACATTACAGTATGCAAATACCTCAGGGCACTATCATGGACTACCAAATACCATGGGCCCTCTCACTTTACATAAAGTAACTAAAAAATATTCACTTTAATAGTTCACTTTACTAAAGTGCATCTCATAATTTTGAGAGTCATTAATGACGACTTCCACCTATAGACACTGCCCACATGGAAGTACTTGTCTAATGCTACAAAAATAAACACTCCCTATAAGTGTGGAAGGACCTTCCCTAAGAGCCACTTTTAACTAGTTCTCCCTCTGACCTTGGAACACTATCACACACATCATCCTGCACACTAGCATCCCTCCAAACATGTTGATCAGAGGCTCCCTAATCACTTAAAAGTCACGAATCAATGATGCTACACATAAATTCCATAAAGTTTTGAAACTTTATCAAAGGTATTCTCTCCCTTAATGTGCTCCTAGGAGCTTGTTCCTACTCCTAAGCATCCGTCAATGTTATCTCGTACCAACTAGGTCTTCTCAAAGACCTGAAAGGGGCCAACTTAAAGATTTACTCCCCATACTAGAATTTTGTGAACTCTACTCACCCTTCAATCTCTTATGCTCCTTAACCTCTATCACTAACATTGATCCATGATTCAAGATCCCTTTGGACCCACTTACAGGCTCACCCAACAACCTGTGCAACTTACCATGTCTGACACCAAGCATCACTATTGTATCTTGGGTAGATCCTAACTGTATGAGTACCTATCCATTTTGGAACACAATCCCATAACCCTTGTCCTCTGGAGTTGAGACTGAAAGCAGGTTTATCTTCAACTCTGGAACATACATCACTCCTGCCACCTCCAGATATCCTCCTAACTCTAGTTGTAATAGCACTATTCCAAACCCTTTTATTACATGTATGGTATCGACCCCACAAGTCACATGGAAGTTTGAGTCTATCTCTAAAACACTAAGGAACATATCCCTCATCCCCATCATATCCACTTAAAAAATAAACACTGCCAACTCTTGCGGCTCAAATCTTCTCCTCAAATTTGCACAAATTTGTCCTTGTTACGAGATATATCTGTTGTTTTCCCATCAACTTCTCTTATCCTTTGGACTGATCTCTTTATGCAAAGAAACTTCCTATCATCCCCTGATCTTTGGATGAAAGTCCTTTTCCATCCAATCGAAATCCTTGAGTCACAATCCTCTATGGATCTAGTACTTGAGCAAAAGTCCATCTTTTCTGCAAAATGGATGACTTGAGCACATGAGAAAAAATCCTTCTTTGCTCCTTTCTGCTCTCTTATGGCCTAGATATCTAGGTGAAACCCCTTCTTCACCTACCTAAGATCATCAGGTTGGACGCCTGGCCTTTTTCCATGGCTCAGCAAGCCACCCAACACATAAATTTTATGCTACCTAAATCTATTTCTCGAGGCCTTGCGCTCTACCCGAATCTACAACCTATTGTTGCCTAGGCCTGCTACATCTTATTACTAGTATTGTTGTTATTGTTGCTTCCCAGAACTTTTTCTAGGATTCCCAAGTCCTTATGGGTACTGGCCGGAGTATTTTCTCCAGTTTTCTAGGAGCTCAAAAAATTTTGCAGTCTACTAAACTGCTTTTTGGGCATGTCCAAATTTTTCTACCCTTGCTCGGGGCCTTTTCGGGGCTGTTTGAAATTCCTACTCCTTGCGTGAGCCTTTCTAGGTGCTGACCCGTTGTCTCTAGATTTGGCCAAGTCCTTGTTAGTTTTGTACCCAGGGAAGTGTTCCCCTAAGTGACTTTAGCCTTAGTTGCTTAGTGAAGGGAAATAAATTGACCCTTGCATTAAATGACTTAAGTGGAGCATTTAATTTGACTTTAGAGAGTAAAGTTAGTTTTTGATAAATTTAAATGGGTGAGTGAAATTAATATTTATGAGAAATAAATGTGAGCATTTAATCTTATCCACCGATCTAATCTAATCTCCACCGTTAGATTAGAAGAACCCTAGGGTTCTCTCAAAAAGGCAAAGGAAGGTCATTTTCCTCACTTTTGCAGATTGAAGTGAAGGAGAGAGCTCAGAGAAAAAGTTTCCATTTTTGTGAGAAAGAGAAAAATATTTGCATCACGCAAATCGAGGGAAAGAACAGCAGCAAAAAAGGCATGGAAATCGAGGAGAGAACAACAACATTTATTGTTGGTCCGTACAATCCATACAGTTTCCGAGGAAGTAGGTATGATTTTCGAGGCAAAGTTGTGGGCACGATTTTCGAGAAAAAAATTCCCTGAGCACAGATTTCGAGGTTTGTACAGTCCATATAGAGGCACAGAAATCGAGGCAAAAAATAGGAAAAAGATCCGAGTTTGATTTTTTCTGTTTGCATGGAAAACGAGGCAGAAATTTTCTCTTTCGGGTTGAGATAAGTTGGTCTGAAAAAATTTCTGAGTTTTGCTGTAAATTTCCTAATAATAAAATCTCTCTCTCTAACTGGTTTTCCCCTTGTGGGTTTTCCCAGGGCCATTGGCCGAAAATTATTGTGTTCTGTGTGTTGAATGGCGTGCTGATATTTATTTTCTGTCAGTGAAAAGGAGTAGTTACGACAGTGTTTTAAATTATGAAAATTTACTGTTTATTTCCAGTGTGTTAAATTTCTGAGAATGTCATAAACAGTGTTAAATTTTACTTCTAAACCGGTGGCTGAAAACTAGTGAAAAATCTACATGGTATCAGAGCTGAGTTGGGCAGAAAACTAAATTTTAGCAGTGAAACAGTCATTTCCAGAAATTAGAGAAAACTTTTGTGACAGTAGTACATTTTGTTGAAACTTGTTCTTTGGGAAAAATGACTTCTGTTGGTTTGAGACGTGAACATAGACTAGATGGGACAGGGAACTTTGTCTCATGGAAGGCCAAGATAGTTCTTTTGTTGAGAGAGAATGAGTTGTGGGATGAGGCAGTTAACAACACTACTACTCACCCCATTGTCATTCCAAATGCTACCACTGATGCAGTAGCACATGCAGCGTTTGTGAAGAAGGACATTAAAGCCATGATGATTATTTTGGATGCTATTAAAAATCATGTTATTCCTCACATTTTCGGGAAGGATCATGCACATGAGATGTGGAGTGCTTTGACAGGGTTGTTTCAGAGCACTAATGAAAACAAGAAGATGGTGCTTAGAGAGAAGCTGAAGAACATCAAGATGGTCAAAGGTGAGATGTGTATGACTTATCTTACTAGGATCTCTCAGGTGATAGATGAGCTTGAAGCTGTTGGGGTAGCGATTATTGGTCCTGAGTTAGTGCGGACAGCCCTGAATGGGGTGACTACTCCTTGGGCTGTGCTTGTTCAGGGGTTGGTGGCCAGAGAGAACTTACCAGATTGGGACAGAGTATGTGATGACTTTATTCAGGAGGAGACTCGGAGGGGTTTCTTGCAATGCAATGGCTCTACGAGTAGGGGAGATGAGGAGGATGTGACATTGATAGCGAAGGGGAAGAAGAAGAGCAAGAAGGGTCCAAAGAAGGGTGGGATAAGCAGCAGCAGGATGGGCAGAAGAAGGATATGAGCACTGTGAAGTGCTTTGCATGTCACAAGATAGGACACTATGTTGCTACATGTCCAAACAAGAAGAAGAAGAAGCAGCAGCAGACAGCCGCTTCAACTGAGATCGATGACTTTGCAGCACGATTTCAGAGTGAGTTTTCACTATGCACTGGGCATATTGAGAGAGAGAGAGCATCCATTCTCACCAGTGCAGATGTTGACAGACAGAGGGAGTTTTCCTGTGTGACAGACCATTCTTACACTGCATCTACTTCCAACACTTGGTACATAGATAGCAGAGCCTCGAGTCACATGACAGGTGCTCGTGAGATGTTCTTCGAGCTTTCACAGACAGATACAGATGTGGAGGTTGTGTTGGGAAATGGCTTAGTAGTCAGTGCAGTTGGACGTGGGACCATTACATTTCAGAGGGAGTCCATGAGTCCCATGGTATTACGGGATGTATTGTATGTACCTGGACTAAAGAAGAACCTAGTGTCAGTTTCCATGATCAAGAATCAGGGTCTTGGGGTGTCTTTCCTAGATGGACACGTGCATATGTTTCCCAAGACTACATGACCATCTGCTTCAGTTTCCATTGGAGCGAGATGTGGGAAACTGTATAGGCTCCTGTTTCAGCTGCAGCATGCCTTGGCACATAGCTATGACAGTGAGCTTTGTGAGCTTTGGCATAGGAGGATGGCTCACTTGCATCATCCATCCTTGGGGTTTTTGAGGCACATGGTTATAGGATTACCAGAGTTCAGCATAGGGTAGAGTGATGTGTGCAAGGGGTGTCCTTTAGGAAAGTACACCAAGAGTGTTTTTCCAAGCAATGATAGCAAGTCAGCAGGTACCCTTGACTTGATACATTCAGACTTATGTGGACCTATGTCTTCTATGTCCTTGAGAGGATACGAGTATTATGTGACATTCATTGATGACCATTCCAAGAAGACCTGGATCTACTTTCTGAAGAGCAAGAAGTCTGAGGGAGTCTTGCAGAGGTTCCAAGAGTTCAAAGCTCTTGTGGAGAACCAAACAGGGAGGAAGATCCGAGTCTTGAGATCGAATAACGAGGGTGAGTATACCTCCAAGGAGTTTGATGGATTTTGCAGGTAGGAGTGGATCAAGAGACAGTTGACAGTTCTGTATACTCTAGAGCACAATGGAGTAGCAGAGAGGAAGAACCAGTCCATTGTTGGAGCAGCTCGAGCTATGCTACATGACCAATCACTTCCTTTCTTTATTCTGGGTTGAGGCTTGCAGCATCGCTGTATATCTTAAGAACAGGAGTCCCCATCGAGAAGTGGGGAACATGACACGTAAGGAGTGCTTTTCAGGAAAGAAGCCTGAAGTTGGCCATTTTCGTATATTTGGTAGTCTGACTTACTCTCATATCCCTTCAGAGAAGAGGACAAAGTTGGAGCCCACTGCAGAGAATGGCATCTTTGTGGGTTATTATGAGACTGCGAAGGCTTTCCGCATTTACCTTCCCTCTAAGAGGAAAGTGGTGGTGAGGAGGGATGTGAAGTTTGAGGAGGAGTGGGCCTTCAGGAAGTCGAGAGAGTCAGAGCAAGGAGAGCAGCAGGTCCCTGCACCTTAGGTTATGGCACAGGTTCCATCTACGCAGTAATCAGGATCACAGGTTTCTAGGGTTACAGGGGCCTCAGAGTGTTGGCACAGGTTCACCAAGTTCAGTGGTTAAGCCAGTAGGGTCTTCGAGGACAAGTGATGGGTCTACTATTACAGGTACACCTTACAGGGGATCAGGATCAGGATCAGGATTATAGAGTACACCTGGTGTTGGCACACCAACTTCAGGTTCACAAGATACTAGGGTTTCCACCTCTGGTAGATCTTCAAATGATGACCGACTAGTGTGGGAGCAACCTCCAAGGATGAAGGCACCTAAGTGGATTCGCGATACCTTGAAGGAAGCTCAGGAGTTTAGGACACCCAGGGAGGAGGTGAGAGCCATCAAGATGCCTGACAGATTGGGCATGTTGTTGGTGGCTAGTACACAAGATTTTGAGCCTTCTACTTTTGAGGAGGCCTCCCAGCATTTGGTATGGAGAGATGCCATGATGGATGAGTACCATTCCATCATGAATAATGATGTATGGGAGATTGTTCCGAGGCCTAAGGGGAAGTTAGTGGTGACTTCTAGTTGAATTTACAAGCTGGAGCATGCAGCATATGGGAGTGTTGAGAATTACAAAGCCAGGTTAGTAGCGTGGGGGTTTTCACAGGTTGAGGGCATTGATTATGATGAGACTTTTAAGCTGGTTTCTCGGTATACTTCTATCAAGGGCTTGATCTCCATTGCAGCGAAAATGGGTTGGAAAATCCATTAGATGGATGTGAAGACCACATTTCTCAATGGGATCATACAGGAGGAGATTTACATTGAGCAGCCTGGAGACTTTGAGATACATGAGAGAGAGTCTCATGTTTGCAGGTTGAAGAAGGCCCTTTATGGGATGAAGCAAGCTCCAAGAGCTTGGTACTCTAGGATCAATTTTCACTCGCTGAGCATGGGGTTTCAAAAGAGTGAAGCAGATCCGAATCTCTACTTCATCATGGTTGGAGATGATCCGCTTGTTCTTCTGCTATATTTGATGACTTGTTTATCACAGAGAGAGAGAGACCCATTGCAGCTTGCAAGAAGGATCTTGCGGCATAGTATGAGATGACTGATATTGGGCTGATGCATTATTTCTTGGGATTGGAGGTTTGGCAGAAGCCTAGACATATTTTCCTCAGACAGGGAAAGTATGTAGTTGATATTTTGAGGAGATTCAGGATGGAGGATTGCAGGCCTATGTCGACACCTATGATCACCAACTAGAAGAAGCTTCATGCTTTTGAGGGAGAGTTGGTGGATCCTATTTTATACCGTCAGCTTATCGGGTCATTGATGTATCTGGTCAACACTCGAGCAGATTTGTGTTTTGCAATTAACACTCTTAGCCAATTCATGGTTGAGCCTAGGAGTGTGCATTGGGTTGCTCCAAAACATGTGTTGCGCTATATTTCAAGGACAGTGGATTTTGGTTTGGACTACAGGAGGTCAGAGGGGATCAGATTGGTTGGTTATACATACTCAGATTGGGCAGGCAGTGTGGCAAACCGGAAGAGCACTTCCGAATGTTGTTTCAGTTTGGGCTCGACAGCAGTGTTGTGGTTCATTCGGAAGCAAAAGTCCGCTGCATTGAGTACTGCAGAGGCTGAGTATATGGCAGCTAGTTTGGCCAGCTACGAGGCCTTGTGGCTTCGCAACTTGCTGGTGAATATATTTGGTCAAGAGCTTAGGCCTACAGTGATTTATTGTGACAATCAGAGTTGCATCCAGCTCTCTAAGAATACAGTTTTCCTTTACATGTCAAAGCACATTGAGATTAGATATCATTTCATCCGAGACTATGTTCAGAGAGGGGCAGTTACACTACGGTACATTTCCACAGATGCGTAGGTAGTAGACATTCTGATGAAGTCTTTGGGGCGGGGCAAGTTTGTCTTTTTCAGGGATAAGTTGGGAGTGGTGCAGAACACTTTCCTCGGTATGAGAGAGTGTTAGTTTTGTACCTGGGGAAGTGTTCCCCTAAGTGACTTTACCTTTGTCACTTAGTGAAGGTAAATAAAGTGACCCTTGCTTTAAATGACTTAACTGGAGCATTTAATTTGACTTTAGAAAGTAAACTCACTTTTTGATAAATTTAAGTGGGTGAGTGAAATTAATATTTATAAGAAATAAATGTGAGCATTTAATCTCATCCACCGATCTAATCTAATCTCCACTGTTAAATTAGATGAACCCTAGGGTTCTTTAAAAAAGGCAAGGGAAGGTCATTTTCCTCACTTTTCCTGATTGTAGTGAAGGAGAGAGCTAAGAGAGAGTTTCCATTTTTTTGAGAAAGAGAAAAATATTTGCAACACACAAATCGAGGGAAAGAACAACAGTAGAAAGGGCACAGAAATCAAGGAGAGGACAGCAACATTTATTGTTGGTTTGTACAGTCCGTACTGTACGGTTTGCGAGGCAACAAACACGATTTTCAAGGTAGATTTATGGGTACGATTTTCGAGAAAAAAATTCCTAAGCACAAATTTCGAGGTCCATATAGTCAGTTTGTACGGTACAGTCCGTACAGCGACACAGAAATCGAGGCAGAAAATAGGAAAAAAAAACTGAGTTTGATTTTTTCTATTTGGCGCAAAAAACGAGACATAAATTTTCTCTTCCAGGTTGAGATAAGTTGGTCTGAAAATTTATGATTTTTGCTGTAAATTTCCTGATAATAAAATCTCTCTCTCTATGATTTTCCCCTTGTGGGTTTTTCCAAGGCCATTGGCCGAAAATTATTGTGTTATGTGTGCTGATATTTATTTTCTGTCAATGAAAAAGAATAATTACAGCAGCATTTTAAAGTATGACAATTTACTATTTACTTCCAATATGTTAAATTTTTGAGAATGTCATCAACAATGTTAAATTTTACTTATAAACCTGTAACTAAAAACTAGTGAAAAATCTACAGTCCTTATAGGCGTTTCCTTCCTAAAATTTCCCGGGCTTCCCGATGGCTCGTTTGGCCTACTTGAGCCCTTTTGGGATGCCCAAAAATATACCCGAAATTTCCTTGGACTTCCTGCATGTTCCCTACCCTTTGGTAGTTGTGTTGGTCGTATCAATGGATCCTGCGATGACTAGTTTCCCTCGCAGTTGCGCGCAACTCCTTTGTCTCTTTTCTCTTGGCTCTCAACAACCATGTTTGTCTTCCTTAATATGTCATCATTTGCGTCTGATTCAACTAGATCTTTCTCGCCATTACATGCTACCAACGACACTTTTTCTCTAACAGCTAGCAATTGGCCTTTCTCCCACCACTCCATGCTTTTGCCATTGCCTAGCTTCTTTGCATCCGAATCTGGCTCCACTAGTCCATGGCTCCTACACTTCAGCCCGTAGCTCTCTTGTCTTGTGCACATCCCCATCTTCACACTTCTCTCTTCATATCTCTCGTCATGCCTACTTCCGATCATCACCTCTCGTCATTGGTACTTCCACGCGAGGTTTTCTGGAGTGCCTGTGCATATCTCTGCCTAGTGGCTCCAACGGTGATGTGACCGCTCCTGTCTTTGGGATTCCTCAGTCTCCACCCAACTTCCCTGATCAGCTCCCATAGATCCTCCTACCGATGTCTGCAACCTCTACTCCACCATGACTCTCTTGAGCTTTTGTCGTTCTTTTGGTGAACTCTTCCTAGCGGGTCACTTCCTATAGCTGGCTCTACACCCAAGCCACGAGCCTAATATTCCTAATAACATGGTTGTATGGTGTTGTTGTAAGCCATACAACGGTCATATCGTACGTCTTCCTCCATTAAATAATTTCTTTGTAAACCTCTGCAAATGACTAATTCCTACTCAAAACAAAACCAACTCTAATACCATGTTAGCTTTTGAGATCCATATCCAGTCTCGAGTCTCGAATAATTTACTGGAAATTATTAACTATCAACACATTGAATATTAACAAACTTACGCAACGAAAAAGCACAGAAAATCATTCACACATATGACAATTAGATTTACCCAAAAAACCCCAACTAGGGAAAAACAAACAAATGGTTTGATTTTATTAACCATAAAATCCTAGGCTGCCTTCCTAGGAAAACGGCCCACTAAGGAAAATACAATGACAAGATGCTAGCCTTCAAACCTCTTGCTCTGTTCCTCTAACCTCTTCCCTATGCACCTCCACACTTGTTTGAAAGTTTGTCTTCAACCAATCAGTAAGATGAAGATCTACCTCTCTCACTCTGTGCACCTGACTAATGTGTCCTCCTCTCACCGATGCTTCCTTTTATAGCATTACAATATGCAAATACCTTGGGATAATACCATGGACTATCAGATACCATGAGCCCTCTCACTTTACATAAAGTAATTACAAAAGTACATTCACTTTAATAGTTCATTTTACTAAAGTGAATATCTTAAGTGAGTCATTAATGACGACTTCCATCGATATACATTGTCCACGTGGAAGTACATGTCCGATGCTAAAAAAATCAACACACTATGATTCACAATATCAAAAACGAAAGAAAGGGAAAAGTGAGTCTCAACAAGTAGAAACATCTGTAGAAGCTAAGGTCAAGGAACTTGTTGAAAGGTTCGAGAATGATTTCTTGTTAGTCTCTTGTATTTTTGGCACAGTTTCTAGTAGTGCCTAGTTTATGGATACTAAGGCTTCTTGTCACATGATGGGGACACATGAGTTGTTCACAAGTTTGTCAAGGATGGACTTAGATTTTCATGTAGAGCTTGGAATTCATGCTAAGTGTGTTGTGAAGGGAGTTGGGAGAGTCAGGATTTAGCTATAGTCATGAGGATCTCTGGAGGTGACATGTGTTGTATGTACTGGACCTCAACATAAATTTGTCCTCAATATCGACATTGGAGGATTGTGGATATGTCATCTCTTTTGAGAGTGGTTGTTTCTCATTCAAACTAAGGGATCTGGCATAAACTCAACACGAGTTCTTTGTGTTAGAGAGGGAATAGTATACAAGTTACAGAGAAAACCAAGGGGAACATGGATCATGGATGGATGTCAGTGAAAGAGGTAGAGTAGAAGACTTCAAAGGGTTAACAGAGTTCATAAACTTCCAATGTGGGACTCATAAATATTCAGAGGGGAAGAGAGGGTTATCCCCTTCTAGTTCTTCCAAAAGACCTAGTTAGTATGAGATTACATAGATGGATGCTTAGGAGTAGGAGAAAGCTCCTAGGAGCACATTTAGGGAGAGCAGGATTCGACGAATTTTTCAAACTTCTTGGCACTAGTTTGTAGTGTCATCGAATTCCATGAATTCCAGTGATCAGGAAGCAACTAACCGGTAGGGTTGGAGGGATGCCAGTGTGCAGGATTATGTGTGCGACAATGTGCCGGGGTTAGAGGGAGAACTAGTTCCAAGTGGCTCTTCGAGAAGTATATTCCTTGCTAAGAGGGAGTGTTAATGATTTTAGCTCAGACAGATACTTATGCACAGTCGAAGTGTCAGGCATGCAGGATTCATCCAGATCACCACTTTAGGTACTTGCTTGAGAGAGCGACTTTTGTATCTCTTTCCTAAGTTTAACTTAGGAAATGCACATTAATTAACATATTGTTGGCTAATGACTAAAAGGTGACTAAAAGTGAGCTTAAGATTAAGTCATAACCATTGATCTTAAGTAAGGCTTGAGATCTAGTCTCATCCATTAATCACTTTAGAGATCTAGGGTTATGGCTTTGGTAATTGAGATGTTATAAAAGGAATCCTAGGGAGAGGAGGAGACACACAACAATCACATAGAGTGAGGGAGATATCATTGTTTGGTTTGAGAAAGACTTTCGTCCAAGTGTGTAGGTGCAGGGGCAGGGTCAAAGGAAAGGAGCAAGGGGCAACAGAGAAGGTAGCAACCAGGTGATAAGCTAGGCTATCTTATTGTTATTGTATTACTCCTTAGTGAGCATTTTTTGTAGGATCGGAGCCCAAGATTTTATCTTAATAAAGTCATAGTTTGTTGGTTTTTCCCTAGTTGGTGTTTTCCAAGGTAAACAAGTGTCAAATGTATGTGTGATTTCTGGTTTTTATTACACTACATAATTCTTAGGAACTCCAATGTATTTTTGCTTATAATTTTCTTAATTATCAGGAATATTTATCATATATGGGTTCACAATTTAACACTAATTTTAGCTCACATTCATGCTCAAAATAAGTTCAAAATGGCCAAACTATGTGTATATATGTATCATGAAGAGAAAAGTGCATAGATCAAAACACTCAAGTTTATGAATGAAATTTGAAATGCATTGGAAAATACATAAGTCATGGGAGTCATGTTGCTTTCTCCACCTCGTTTACCTAAAGTACAAACATCTTGTTCAAGTAGCTCAAAGACAAAGTCATCCAAAGCAGTGAATCAAGAAAGACAAAGTCATCCAAAGCATTGAATCAAGAAAACTAAACACCAATGAAGTTCACAATGTTCATGAAGTTGTTCTTAATAATTATAAGGTGTTTTTTACCAATAAGGCTAGAAGGCTAAAATTTGTATTTATTGAATTGACAAATAGAAGTGCCAATGCAAAGTTTAGGTTAGCAAGCCTTGAGCCAAAATTGGGGAACATTTCTTGTACATATGGAAGGTTGTTGGATGAGACTTTCATCGAGCTTGGAAAATACATACCAAGCATGGGTAATTTAATTATTAGTTAATTTCCAATATTAGTCACCTAGGGTAGATGGAAAATCATGAAAGTAAGAAAACCAAAAGCCATGCAGAAACTTATAAATGGAACCATGGCATTCAAACAAAATGGTTCTCTTCTTGTCATTGCAATTCATCTTTGTATGTTACTAAGAGATGATTGTTGGTTATTGTGTGAAGGTTCTTGCAAACTATGATTGGTTACAAATTATTATTTCCTTTCCTAGTTTTCTTGATGCTTGCAATTGTAGATATTTCAAGTTGTACACTAATCTCATGCATGTGATGTATGTTCTTGCTTATCTTTTTTATTGCAGACACTTGAAATAAAATAGATTATCTTTCAACAACCTGTAAACTATTCTTAGTTAATTAGAGCTTTTTTGATTTTGCATTGGTTGTAGTAGGTGTATTGTTCCTAGATTATTATTTATGTTTACTCTCATTTCAAGTCAACCTCTCATTAGAAAAATTTCGAGGTAAATTTTGAGTCTCAAAACAAAAAATGTAATATCAAAATCCACTTTAAAAGAACCAATAGGATTCAAGATGATGATGTCAACTATAAAGGTAAAGTGATTGGAAGGGAAAAAAAACAAACAAACTACTTTTCTGGTCAATCTATATCTTTATAGATTTACCAAATTTCAAGTGTAAGCACTTGTTGTATGCATAAATAAATTTTGTGTCCATTGAGCATTCACACTGCATACTTTTAATAAACCCATTTGAGATAAGATGAAAATACAATAAATAATGTATTTAAACACATTTTTATTTATTTATTAAATTTTCAACATATCTCATGGCTTGTCTATTAAAAGTATGTAGTGTGGGTAATTGTTAGATTTTGTATCAATCGACTGCTTACACTTGAAATTCAAATAAACTTATAAAAAGATAAGTTGAAAATATGAAAAAAAAATAGTTTTATTTATTTTCCTCCAAAATTCACAACTCTTACTTTATTTTTTAACTATTATATTTATTTTGAGAAACTCATTTTTTTACCACAAAATCTTTAATGTTTTTACCACTTATAATTAAGATTTAATTATTTTCCATTCATATTTCATTCTTGAATCTGCAATATTAGTTGCATTTCATTCTTGAATCTACAAATATAAGATTTGCTATTTCGAAAGAGGAAGGTCGGATTGAACGTTTTCACCAACTAAGCCTGTAAAATTGGGGCATGTCAACACCACAGTTTTCCATGAAGATGTGACTATAGAAATTTCCCCCTTGTCTATCTTGTGTTTTATCGCATTGTATTAGTAGGTCTGCATATCCAATGTTTCCTTATTACACTATACAATAGTCACTGTTAACAGAATTCTCTGCAATAACAGAATTCTCTGCAATGTTGCAATGTTGCAATGTTGGATTGCAGAGAAAACGTATAATATTAAATGGCAACATTTATCTGCAATGTTGGATAGTAGAGAAAACTTATAATATTAAAGGGCAAACATTGGATTCGTTTGCCTTTCACCTTCTAAATATTCGAAGCTTCATTATTGACATTTGTCCATATCACAAAAGTTAAATTTTAAAAATATTACAAAAATCATTTTCACATTGTGTTAAATTTTAATTATGTCCGAAGTATTAGAAAATCTAAAATTTCAATTATATTTGAAGTATTATATACCCTTGAGATTTCTAAAATAAAATATTTAAACTATATACAGTGAAGAATAGAGCTGCTCAGATTTAAGTTATAGTTGTCATTTTTTTCTTTCATAGATTTATTGTAACAAAAGTATGTGCAATAACTTACAATCAAACATACAGCATGTTCAATGAAAATTGCGTACGATAAGTTCCAAGCAAACACACCTGCATGTTGGCTTGGTTGAAGGAAGCAATGTGATTTTCCTCTAGTGATTGCTGGACCACGTGATTATAAAAATAAGTTCATCTTTAAATTTTATCACAAGCAAATATTTATTTTACGTCTGAAGCTTTCAGATACAAAGTTATATTTTAGCTCAAAAGATTAAAGAAAGAAACAAAGCACGCACTTTTCTTATATAAACTCTGTGTAGAGACTCCTCAAGCATCCTCTCGTAGTATTCTGCCTCCTGTAACGATGTTATCATATGAGGATCTGCTTCCAAACATCTGTAATAATGCATGAAGATCATAAGTTTCTGGTATTACATGGATCATCTAATTCAATTCAAAAATTTGTATGAATATTTTATCATACAAAGGACTGTTAATAAAATTTCAAATGTTTGCAGTATTATCTAGATCATCTGCCTCATTTCTAAAATTTTGCACGAATATGGTAAGTTTATCATACGAGGGTCTGGTAATAAAATTTCCAATATATGCAATATACATGACAATGGTATGTGAGCACTATATACTGTTTCATAAAACCTAGTTTAGGTTCCTCTCATCT
>LPNX010475053.1:90427-162967 GCA_001517045.1 Pseudotsuga menziesii
ATCCCCACATGTTGGGATCACTGACTACTTCAAAATTCTTGTTCATGAACCATATTAACAGCAGCATTGAAATACCGGATTGTGTCCCAAAAATTATACGATTTTGATTATGCCATCATCACCTGCGTTTTTCTTTGAGATCATATGGGTATTAAGTAATCACTAGCATTATATCAGGTAATGTTAGAATGAAAAGGTGGATTACTAATGAAGCAATCCCAGGAGTCAATGCTAGAACAATTTGTGGGAATACTAATGAAGTAATATCTAGAGTCAATGTTAGAACAATTTGTGAGAATAATTATACTAATAGACATTTTTTAATGCATGAGATCTTCACCCAATGGTGGTCTAAATGATCGCAACCATTAATCTCACATGATTGCAGTTGTACATATCATCTTTGTTGCATCACTTTTGTTCATCCATATGACAGTACCAACAACAACAACAACAAAAATGGAGCTACAGAAGTTGCATGCCTTACCATTGTCTTCTTACATTACTATCTATCCTGGGCAGAATTCAAGTGTGGTGATGTACTTGCCTTTCATGTCTACAACCTGTTTTACCACCCAAACCCTCCTTTCTTGTATTAAGTCCTAAAGCATAAACAAGACAACCTGTGTTTTTCTTTGAGCTCATAAACCCTCTTTTATTGTATTAAGTCCTAAAGCATAAACCAGACAACCTGCATTTGTCTTTGAGCTCATATGGGTATCAAGTAATCACTAGCATTATATCAGGTAATGTTAGAATGAAAAGGTGGAATACTCGTGAAGCAATCCCTGGAGTCAATGCTAGAACAATTTGTGGGAATACTCATGAAGCAATCCTTAGACTCAATGCTAGAACAATTTGTGAGAATAATTATGCCAATACGCATTTTTCAATGCATGAAATCTTTGTCAAATGGTGGTCTAAATGATCACAACCATTGATCTAACATGATTGCTGTTGACAGTACCTCCAACAACAACAAAACTGGAGCTACAGAAGTTGCATGCCTTACCATGGTCTTCCTACATTATTATCTATCCTGGTCAGAATTCAAGTGTGCTGCTGTACTTTCCTTTCAGGTCTACAACCTGTTTTACCACCCAAACCCTCTTTTCTGGTATTAAGTCCTAAAGCATAAACAAGAATTTGATGGAACTAAAACGGAGGCCACTATCACCTCATGAACCCTCTTCTTCAGTTATGACCAGCTCTTCTCCGGCTCAAGGGGAGCTACCCTGAACCCTCTTCTTCAGTTATGGCCAGTTCTTCTCCAGCTCAAGGGGAGCTACCCTAAAGGAAACAATATAGACCGATGTGTTTGCTAGCTAAATGCCAATCTGGTTTTAATTATTTAATGTAAGATAATTTACAGATTTAATCAAGTATTAATAGCAACCCAATTAATAAGTTTTAATGGAGAATATAAGGTTGAATCAAATCTGTTTTAATGTTAGTTGCCAATCTGGTTTTAATTATTTTATGTAAGATAATTTCCAGATTTAATCAAGTATTAATAGCAACCCAATTAATAAGTTTTAATGGAGAACATAGGGTTGAATCAAATCTGTTTTAATGTTATTATTTGCTGGAATAAATTACAGATTTGATTAAATGCAATCAAGCTTTATTTAATGAGGAACAGTGAGGTTTATTAGCTTTAATTTTCAGACCTGAATTTTCGTATTAGTTTTATTTATTTAAATCAGACCAACCAAACATGACGACAATGAAAATATTTTTTAAATTTCTAGGAAGGATTAGTGCCTACCAATATGTTGGGCATTTAAGGTCATAAATCGGCATATAACTTTGGACTCTTCTTGCAAAACGAAGGAAAAATCAGATTTACCAAATAATAGGAAAATGAAAATATTTATTAAACTTTTTACACGTTATTGGAACAATTAGTGCTTAGCAATATGTTGGGCATATAGGATCATAGATTAACATATAGCTTGCCACCTAGGTGAAGGACTTTCTACCTAATTGCTGTGCTATTTACTGGGAAAGATTTAAACTTGTGATGAAAAAAAAACAAAGCTTTAACATTTAGATCTATTACATAAAAAGAAAACCACCATCATTATCAGATATTTCTAGTACTTTTCTTATGGAATGATACTAACGATATATGTATACATCAAGCATAAGATGGGAAGATCAATAAGGAAACCATTCACTCCAAGACTATTTTGAATATAAAAGGATATCAATTTGACAATATTTAAACATAGATTTCCAACCAGAAATATAGCCTAAGCAAGTTTACCAACAAAGTTCCAATGTATCTTCAATTAATGTCCAATAACACCAAAGAAATAATACAAAATTTTCTCTAAACCATCAACAACCAATACAAATGGAGGAGCCTTGCTTTTCTAATGTTCTAGGCTTAAAACCTCCAACAATAAAGTATTAATTATTAGGTTAAAACCCTAGATCTATCCTAGGAAATCATAAACAATGGCTATCACTCAACTAATTTAAGAAGATAGTGTCAACAATACATAAACAAAAAAGTGATATTACCACATGCAAGCATCTCCAAATAAGCAAGTTCAACCAAGTGGGATGCATATCTAATGTGGGCACAAGAACAATTCTCCATCTCCAACAAGGGAAATCAATCCACTGACTAGATCCACAAAATGCAAGACAAAAACCTCCTCAAAATGGTGGATGAACTACCTAGACTAGACATGCCATCAAGGACGCAAGAAAACATGCCCAAAGAACAAGTGAAAGCTCTCAAAGGTGGCACATGTGGCCACTCCAAGCTGGTCATTCCATATAATTTGGATCAGATCTATGGCTAAATAGAAATCCACTACACAGATCATGGTTCTTTCTCTCCATGGATACAAAGTGAGGGGTTTGAGACTCTATCCAACACAAATTTAAGAGGAAACAAATTCATTAAGTCATCAACTATTCCTTCTATTTTGCATTGATATTCAAGGTTTAACTATGCTAACTATTTATGTTAATGGGAAACATTATATAGCTACCAAAAATGTTGGTTTGACCCTAGCTTGAATGATCTACTTGCACCATCAGCTAGTGTTAATCAAACACTAAACAATTGTTTGTTTTCAAGTTGAATTGCCACCATACAGAGTAATAAAATCCATGGAAAGAGGTATGCAAGAATCGAACACTATTACCAAGTAAATGTGAAGTTGACTCAAACACTATTACCAAGTAAATGTGAAGTTGATATGGCCCACGATGTCTTAGCATCCATCTAGGGCACCAAATATGATATGGATTTTGGTTTCCAAGGCTACCTTGGATCTACTTCATGTCTCCAAAGAGGAGCTCAAGAATGTCATCTATCGTGTCTTTGACCAAAGGTACCAACTAAAAGTGAATATTGTCATAAACTGTCATCTAGAAAACAACTTGTTGCATTTTCCTTAGTTTCCTCACCATTATGAGTATGAATTTTCCCTCATATGCTCAAATTCCAAATGACGACTCACATAATGTAGACACGTAGTGAAATTGTCTTGGACCAATGTTTTAAAACTCAAACTTGAACTTGGAATCAGTCGAGGGTCAGCTCAAAATCTGACTCAAACTAGTTTGAATTTTTTCCTTGGTTTACTAAAAAACAAATAAAATATTAAAATTTCAATTAAAAATATATATTTTAAAGATTCCAAACCATTAGAGACAAAATATGCAAAATTTGCTAATGTATATACCTTGTAATGGTGAATATATCAAAATGGTCCAACATGGTTAATAGGAATTTTGAAATTTGAAGTGGATGGTTGTATGAACCCTCCAAACCAGCCATAGCAACTCAAATACAAACATCTTTAAGGCATGAGAAGACACTTAAGGAAGGTGAAAAGTCAATATTGACTAGGTCAACCAGATACACAACTTGATTGACTTGCAGGTTGGTCCATACACTCACTGAATCAATTTGGTACCAAACCAATCCCTAAATCAATTTGAAGGTTGATTCAAAGAGGTTGATGATTGAATCGATCAAATTGTCCAAGTTAAAGTGTGAGTCAATCAGTTTTAAAATGTTGGCTTGGATAAAGGAGCACAATTTAAACATATTATGCCATAAGAATTAGTAATCTTCCAGGGATGATGTAGGGGAATCCATGCCCAAAGAGACCTGTTGTAGATAAACCACTGAAGTCACTTGGAGGATGGTTGATGAACTCTAGATAAGCATAGAACAAAAGTTGACAGAAGACTGGAAGAGTCGTGAAAATTTCAACCAGCTTGTTTTGACAACAAGCGATGAGACAAAGGGATGGTTGAGTCCTTAGAAAGAGCGACGGGACCCAGTTGTAGTTTAACAACTGAGGGATCAGGACAGTCAAAGGGCATACCACTTGACGAGTCAGATGAAGTCGTGAGTTAAGATGACGATGACAAGAAGGAAACTAAAAGTTAGGATCCCAAGGAGCGGAGCCATTTGGGTAATAGGAACAGTTGGATAGAAGTTATGGTGGTTGTTGTAGAAGGCTAGATGGTGAATCCTACCCCAATATTATCAGCTCTGTTTATTTAGACAAATGCAAAATCTTAGGAAAAGGCTGATGTCCGTAAGAGAGTACATTGAAGAGTTTTATAAAGTGAATATAAGAGCAGGTTATGTGCAAGATACTGTAGAAAAGGTAGCCAGATATATGAATGGTTTGAGAATGGATATCCAAGATGAAATTAGTTTGTTGACTCCAAGGAAAGTAGAAGAAGCTTACCAGCTTTCTTTGAAAGCAGAGGATAAGATTGCAAGGGATAAGATTGCAAGGAGACGATCGAATAGAGGAAGAGGTCCTAACAAAGGAAGAGGACAACAATTTAATAGAGGAAGATCTAAAACCCAAAGAGAAGGAACCAACAGATCAAGTCATGAAGGACATCGGGAGGATGACTTTAAAGAAAGAGGATTACCTCCTAGAGGAAGAAGCCAAGGCAGAGGAAGGGAATTCAAATGTTTTAAATGTGGCAAGATGGGACCTCGATCGTTTTCAGTGTCTAGAGGACAAAGACACAGACTCAAGAAATGTTGTTGTTACTCCAACAGTGGAAGGAGGAGTAAAAGAAAAAGAGGTTGAAAATGTACCAGAGACAGATGAGTCTCTTTTGTTAAAGAAATTGTTGTTGAAGTCAAAGAAAAAGGTTGTTGAACCAGCTCCGAGGAAATCCTTATTCAAGACAATGTGCAAGGTTAAAGGGAAGTGCTGCAAGGTAATAGTTGATAGCAGAAGTACGGACAATTTGGTGTCCACTAAATTGGTAGAGAAGTTAATATGAAGAAGACTAATCATCCAACACCATATAAAGTGTCATGGCTTCAAAAAGGCCATCAACTATTGGTAAATGAACAATGTAAGGTAGATTTACAATTAGGAAGCTACAAGGACAGAATTCTTTGTGACGTGATTCCAATGGATGTGTGTCACATCTTGTTGGGAAGACCTTGGAAATACGACAGAAATTCCATACATGAAGGTGTTATCCCTAAAGTTGAACCTAGACTACAGGGGTTCAAGCTTAAAGAAATCTTTTTCAAAAATATAATTCAATGAAAATCAAGATAAAAGTTGGGCTGGTATGTAATTAAAGCTATAGGAAAACCACATAATCATTAAAGAACTGTATAACATAAAACAAGATACAAAATCCAATATCAAAGGAACTACGATCATGAATTTATGAAATGAGACTGACTCTGTTTTTTAAAAAATTTAAAAGATAATTGTATTTCACCATAAGAATCATGTAATGGGATTCAATTGACCATGTACAGGATAAATCACAAGAAACACAATTCATAAGATACACAGTCAAATCATAATCATACTCATATCAAAGCAAAACCTGTATTGAAGATGTAGAGTATTTCATGTCATACAGAATGTTATCAAAACTGGCTCTCCATCGCTCCAATTGCCACCCTCCTTTGTCATCTAGTGACTATTCTTAAATACAAAATATCTGCTTCTCTAAGATAACTATAAGATCCTACTTCTATGGATCGAGCCCTTTCAAAAATAGAGAAGCCAATCCCCTTTAAACAGTTTTTAAGTACAAGTGTAAAATAAAAGAGACATATGTCAACAAACAGAATTGCTTTTTAAAAGCAAACTACAATTCTAAATCTAAAGACTTTTAGAAGCCTCTAGCAATATAGTTAAATCACTTAAAACCTGGGACCGCTTTTGCAATCTGGCAAACTCAGCATATTTGTTCTCCTCCTTACTCTGAGCCTTGATGAGTTCGAGCTACTTCTGGATGGTTCTTTTTTCCTTTAGAATATCTTTAGATATTGACAGCAATTTTTGATAATCTGCCCCCTTATCCTCCAGATCTTCTCGAAGTCTTTTATTGGCTGTCATCAACTTTTCATTAATGTTTTGTAAAAACCTAGTTTGCTCCTTGTATGTCTAATTCTGGAGATATTTCAAGGTCTTCTTCTTTCATATGGACCTCATCTTCCTGTAGAATCCTTGATGCTAAGCAATCCTCTGAATCAACTTGTTTGTTTGTGCAAAATACATTTGGTATAGACCCTGCAACTCCTTTAACATCAATGAACTTCTCATTATCTGAACAATACTGACCTTTAGATGTATGTATAGTTTCTTCACTGAGAGCATCATCTATCATCATGATTTCCTCACAGTCTTCATGTGTTGATTTCATCTCTGTCTGCAACTTCCTTCTTAACCTAGTCCTAGGCTTTACATCCCTGCTTTCTAACTTCAACAGCTGATTATGAGTTTCATTTTTTGAGGTTATATTTTTTAGCATAACACTTAATTTTTCAGGGTTTTCATCTGCGAATGAAGTTTCAGGACACACACCTTTCTGAATTGGTTTCTCTGTAAAACCCTTACCTTCCTTTACAACAGCTTCAATTTGTTTTTTATGATTTGTTGTTTGTTGGTCCAAATCATCCATAATCATTTTTCCTTTCTCTTTAGTATTTTCCTCGAACCCTAGCTCTGTCAGTAGAGTTTCCCAGGTTCGTCCTTCCCTGTGCAATTGTGAGACAATCAATAGTTTGATTAAACCCTGATGATAGATTGAACGAGCAGTATGCTCTAGATGGCCCTGAACCCATGAAATCATCTTTTGAAGGCTTTTCAATAAGTAGAATGGGAGATTGAGCTGTAAGCTTCCACTAAGGTGCATCAGCAACCTTAAATGGCATTTAAGAACCCTGTCATACCGACCATCACATGTAATATAGTTTTGCACCATTTCTAAAAGAATTTTCCAACTTGGCTTTATTTTGCTCACATGGATACCATTTTTCCAATCTAATTTCTCAAAACCTGGCATTAAAAACTCACTGTAATCTCCTTGAAAGACCTATTGCTTAAACCATCTTTCTCTCTGTGCCGGAACATCTATTGCTTCAGCAATAGACTCTTCATTAACCCTGACTATTAAGCTTTTAAGCTGAACCATTTCATCTTTATAGTTTTTAACAAAAGCCATAGTTACCTGTGAATGATAACCCTGTAATTTCTCACAGAAGGCAAACCATCCAACATTCTTCATCAATTGAGCTGATCTTGGAAACTTCATTATCCATTATGTGTTATTGGGCTCTAATCTGCAAATCAAGCCTCCTGGTTTTCTTCTTACCACGATTTCTGCATCCTCTTCCTCTGTTATCTTTGACATTTCTGCAACCCCTTCACACTATACACTTCAAAAGAGAATTTATGTTGCAGCAGTTTACATTCAAATGCAAAAAGAACTATACAATGTAAACTTTGCCCTCTTCAAGCACAAGAATACATGATTAAAACAGACCCTTGCTATTTCAGAACTACTGTATTCATTGTTTTAGCCATCCAAATTTCAAGATCCTGAACAATAAATGTTCACAGTATAAAAACGCCTCTCTAAATGATCTTCACCCAGTTCGCAAGAGCATTCGGGCAAAATAACATGACAAATTTTAGGGAAAATGAATTATCATATTCAATCTATCAACCCTGCCATTATTAGTACCAGTACTCATTACATGAAGTGCTTTGATTCCATATACAAAACAGCTGTACAAGTGAATGAATGACATGATGAAACTCATTATTTCCTAAACAGGACTATTTTTAAGGAGTATTTATATCAAGTACCGAGTCTATCAAACATGAATATGTTATATAACCATAGTTTTATTGTCTCATTTTTTATATACAGCGGTACTTATGAATAACAACTTTAATGAAATACTCTTTGAAGAAATGCTGCCAGTTTATAAAATGCTGCCAGTTTGGGAAATGCTACCAGTTTAAGAAATGTTGCCAATTTTAACAATCCAATCCATAATATAAAACATCTTGCACATAACATAGGTTCATGGCTTTAAATGAGTGATGATTTTGAGGCTTCAAAATATTAATAAGAAAAATGCAAAAAATAATAGCATTCAATCAAAAAAAATAAGGCGTAAAACAAGGAAAAAATTAAAAATAAAAACTCATCATAATAAAAAATCCTAAGATGAAAAATCAAACAACCTTAGAGATAACATCTGGCTCCATCTGGGGACAAAGTTTTTCCTGTGAAACTTTGAGAACATGTTGACCTGTGCCTTCAGAAATCTGCTAAAGTCATTTCTGTCTTCTTGGGCTGGAGTCTTATTCAAAGCAAAATGATATATATAGTGAATATGTACAATGACCCTTTATCCCTTAATATGTATAAAAATGATTTAAAAAATGTCCATTGACTGGACCTGCAATCTCCTCACCATTCAAATTTTGCAAAACAAAAGTGTTGTTTCCCAGGATCTTGATCACTGAAAAAGGCCCTATCCATAAATTATTGAATTTCCCATGCTTACCTTTTTCTCCCTTTCGTGCATCCCACCTTAGAACAAGGTCACCCACTGCAAACATATCTCTTTTAACTTTCTTATCAAAGCTTTCCTTCATTCTTATTTTATGCTTCTCAGCTATATTTTCGATAGCTTCTCTCTCCCGCTGCAATTGAATTATCTGAAACATTCTTCTTCTTACTTCTTTTATTTCCTGCATAAACTTAATGACTAGAGTCACTAATTGAATAGGGAAAATAGCATCAATTCCATATACCAATTGAAAAGGGGATGTCCCAATTGACTTCTTAATTGTTACTCTATCGGCCCAAAGAGCAAATTTTAATTTGGTATCCCAACTCCTTTTGTTCTCAAATAGCATTTTCTTGATACTGTTTACAATATTTTTATTACTGGATTCTGCTAATCCATTTCTTTGTGGGTAGTATGGTGTGGATTGTTTCAAGTTAATATTATTTTCTTCACAAAAGTTCACCATATTTCTTGATTTAAAAGCAGGAGCATTATCAGTGACTAATTTCCTAGGGCATCCAAATCTACCAAGAATGTTTTCCTGAAGGAAATTAATTATGACTTGTTCAATTGCTCTCCTTACAGGAACTGCTTCCACCCATTTAGTGAAAAAATCAGTAGCAGTTAGAATCCATTTATGCTGTCCACTAGAAGGAGGATGAATTTCACCGATGAAGTCTAGATCCCACTGCTGAAATGGACCATTCACTGAAATAGGCTTCAAGGGTAAGGACTGAAGTTTATGCTTACTTGCAAACTTTTGACACTCCACACATGATCTAACCTGATGATACACATCTGAGAAAAGGGTAGGCCAATAATATCTTGCTCTTAGGATTTTAAAAGTAGTTTCCTTCCAATACTTGTGCCCTCCACATACTCCACTGTGCAATTCTGAAATAATAGCATCAACTTCCGATTTCTCCAAACATTTCAACAATATTCCTCCCGGATCCTTCCAGTACAAAACCTGATCTATTAAAACATACTTCATTGCTTTTAGTTTTAATGATCCACATTCATTTCTATTCAATTCTAGAGGGCACTGTAAGTACAAAAGGAAATAAACAATATCTTTATACCAATCAGATTCACCATACCTGCTATAAACCTGCTGCTTACTATATTCTATTACCATATCCCGCTCTAAATGTTCTGCCATTACATGAAGATTTAAAACCTGACAATTTGATTCTGTTAGAAGCTTAGCTAATCCCTGGCCTTTTACCAATTTTGTTGGTTTAATATCCACGTCATATTCCATAACTTTAGCTATCCATCTGCCTCTTTTTCCTTCGCTGTCAGGTTGTGCTGAAATCTCCTTGACTGCTGAATTTGGAACATATGCCAAAACCTTAGAATGTAAAACATATATTCTGAAGAATTTAAGAGCTTTAACTAATGCATGTGCTTGTTTTTCCATTATATTATATTTCAGCTCCGAGTCTCTTAATGTTTTACTGAAAAATGAAATTGGTTGTTCCAAACCATCTAAGTTCTTTTGTAATAATACAACAACTATAGTGTCTTCTGATGCAAATGAGAAAATTGCAAAATATTTTGTATAGTCGGGGGCTATCAATACTGGGGCTTCTATTAATGCTTGTTTTATGGCTTCAAATGATTGTTTAGCCTAGTTTGACCATTTAACCTCCCTATCCTTCTTAAGTATCTCAGTGATATGCTTGATAATTTCTGCAAAATTAGGAATGAACCATCTTAAAAAGTTGATTTTTCCAATGAAAGATTGAATTTCTTTTTTATTTCTAGGAATACTGATTTTTAAGATGGCCTTGACTCTCTCTAGATCTATTTTTATTCCTTCAACAGAAACAATATGCCCTAACAATTTACTTTCTGTCAGAGCAAAGTGAGACTTTTTTGGGTTTAATGATAAACCAAACTTTCTGCATTTAATAAAAATTTGTCTCAAATGTTTTAGATGATCTTCATCAGACTTGGAAAAGACTGTGATATCATTTTGGTATATCACTACAAATTTTTCATTTTCACCCACAAAAGCTATATCCATAGCCCTCTGAAAAGTGGCACCTACATTCATAAGCCCAAAGGGCATTTTATCATACATAAAGGTCCCCCATGGAGTTGTAAATGTTGTTTTTTCTCGGTCTTCCGGCTGTACTGCAATCTGGTTATAACCAGAAAATCCATCAATCATTGAAATTTTGTGAGATCCTACAGCCCTCTGCAAAATCTGATCTATTTTTGGTAATGAATAGTTATCTTTCAGACAAGATCTATTCAAGTTGCGAAAGTCTACACAAAGTCTTATCTCTCCATTCTTCTTACGTACAGGCACCAAATTCGCAACCCATGATGAATATCTTAGAGGTACAATAATTTTTGCATCTAGTAGTTTTTTTACCTCTTTTTCAATTACTGGCAGCAATGCTGGGTTAAGCCTTCTAAGCTTTTGTTTGAAAGGCTTAGTATTTGGTTTCAGAGGAATTTTGTGCTGAATTATGCTAGTATCATATGTTTTTAAATCATGATATGACCAAGCAAAAATGTCCATAAATTCTTTCAGCAAACCAACATATTTTCTCCTTTCTTCTTCTGACAGCAATTTTGACAATTTTATCATCTTAGGCTGATTTTCAGAACCAATATTATACTCTATAACATTCTCCTCAGTGGTCTGCAGAGTGGGTTTTATCAGTGTATCATCTTTTGAAAACAACCTTTCTAACGGAACAAGTCCCTTAGGAATGAAATTCCCTTTTAACTCAACAATTTTGTGATCAGCAATTGAACGACAAGAAGAAGGAACAACCAGAGATAGTTCACTGGAATATCGACAAGGAACATATGGTCGAAGAGGAACCTTTAAAGTAAGATGTGGTGACCAACCCAAAATTGTCTACTATAAGTGTTGAGAACTAGGACACAAGGTGTATGAGTTCCCAGAAAACTTGCATACCACAAGTCAACAAGAGACCAAAATTCGAGAAGTTGACGGCGAGAGTAATCTGACTCTGAAGGGAAATTCAACAAAAGTTGCGTCAAAAGGAGGTCAAAACCTAACAACCTAATGAGCATTGTTGCAACCAGCGCAACAAGAGGAGAGGGAACCGATGCAAAGGAAGTCCATTTTTAGAACAAAAGTAAAGATTCAGGACAAATGATGTATGACCATCGCCGATGGAGGTAGCAGAGAAAATTTGGTCTCAACAAAATGATTGGAAAATTGGGTCCACAGTGTCAACCACACTTGAATGGCTATAGAGTGTTGTGTTTGCTGAAAGGTCACCATGTCATGATGACACAATAGTGCCTAATAAAATTTATGTTTGGTGAGCTATACGACAACATTCTATGTGACGTGATTCTGATGGATGCATGTCATATATTGTTGGGATGACCATGGAAATACGACCAAAACATCGTGTATGATGGTTGCGAGAATATTGTTACAGTCAAGAAGGATGGTTGGAGCTTCTGATTGATTCTCTTGGCTAAAGAACATAGCAGTTAGGGAAAGGAGATTGGTTATTAGGAAAATAGAGTACCGATGTGCTCAGCCAAGAAGTTCCTAAAGGAGGAAAAGAAGTAGTATTGCTTCGCAACTATTCTCAAAGGTTTGTGTGTCGATAGACCAAAGAACATTTCGACAAAAGTTGGACAGGTGTTGTCACAATTTAAGGGAATTATGGTCTATGAGGTGCCGACAAGATTGTCGTTGATGAGGATTATTTCACATCAAATCAACTTGATTCTAGGGTCAATTCTACCAAACAAGGAGCTACACAGAATGACGCAGATGGACAATTTTGAGCTAAACTGACAATTGAAGGAGTTGTTGGATAGAGGGATGATAAGAGAGAGTCTGAGTCCATGTGCAGTACTAACTGTACTAGCACCCAAGAAAGGAGGATAATGAAGGATGTGCACCAATTCAAAGGCCATCAACCAGATCGCCATCAAGTATAGGTTTCCATGACCAATAATGGACGACTTGATTGAATTATTGAGTGAAGCAGCCTACTTCACCAAGATAGACTTAAATAGTGGATACCACCAGATCTAGAATAGGGAAGGTGATGAATGAAATATATCCTTCAAGCCAAAGAAAGGATTGTCCGAGTGGTTGGTTATGCCATTTGGAATGACTAACACATCGAGTACATTGATGAGGTTGATGTGTTGGTATATTAGTTGCATGGTGCATCACCTCATAAATCATCCCAATAAAGAATAAAATTAAAATACATTTTATTTTTTCACAATAACAAGTCAACCTCGGTTAAGAAGTCAAGTCAGCCCCAAATTAAATTACAATTTCCAACAATATAAAGTATAAATAGAAGGGCACCTCTTTTCATTTGGACACACAACAATAAGAAAAGTTCGCTCAAGCAAGAAAGAGTTGGCTACTACAGCTAGGAGACTGATTTTTTGGGTTCTCCACTTTGGAGAAGTTTCTCTCTTATTTTCTTGGGGTTTGTGCTACCATTATCTGGATGTACATCAATATCAATTGGAAAGTGTGAGCTCAGGGGAGACAAATAGCTTTTCTTATGGTTGGGAGATGATTTTTTTACCATTGTGGTTAGTCGAGCTCTACATTCATTTTGTTTTTGTGCTTTGTCATTCTTTTGGTGATGTTTGTTATAGTGCTACAAAATCTAACATGGTATCAGAGCAGTGCTAAAAGAATCCATTGTCGAAAACTAGAGCTCCACATTTTGGAGTGTTTTCTACCATAGATTATATTGAAAGGAGCATTGAGAAACTCGCCCTTAGAAGGTGCATATTTCGGTAGAGGCCAAATTCAAGTTGGTGGAAGTTCAATTTTTGACCTAATACAGACAAGGTCAAGACATAGGGATCCTTGGATTTATCACTTCTGTCCATAGTTTTGGCACGACTTTACCTTGCTCCAACTCACCTCATTAGGGTGCATCTACCTATGGACTCATATTTACAAGTATACATACTTCAAGGTTTACCTATATCCTACTAGGGTTTCTTGTTCAGTTCTACAGTCAAGATGATCGGCATGAAATTTGAAGATAGAGTTGATGGCACTTCCAATTTCATCCCATGGAAGTATAGGGTTCTTCTTATCTTATAATAAAATGATGTTTTGAAGTTCATGAATGAGAATGTTCCAGAACCATAAGAGGGAGTTGAGAAGGCTTAGTGGAGAAAGAATGATGCTAGGGCAAGGAGAATCTTGGTAGATTTAGTAAAGGAGAAATTGGTTCCTTAGATCTCTCAGAATACGTCTGATATGAATATGTTTAGAGCCTTGAGGATGCTATTAAAATATAGAAATATCAACTGTGCTCTTTCCCTAAGGAATCAACTATTAAATCTCAATATGTCAAGGTCAGAATCAATTGCTTCTTACTTTATGAGGATCTCATAGCTGAAATATCAGCTAAGCACCATTGGAGATCCACTTAATGATAGAGAAATTTTCATGAACACTCTTAATGGTCTCCCTCTATCTTGGGAATCATTCATTCAGAGTCTTGTTGGGAAATCTAGGTTTCCTAAGTTTGATCGTATATGGGAAGTTTACATGCAAGAAGAGATAAGACTTGCAGCAAGAGATAGGATACATGACACGCATACGAAGAAAGTCAATCGCTTACATCTCATGTCAGGAAAGGAAAAAGGTAAATGAAGAAATTTTCATGGAATGAAAGGCAAAGGTGGAAGATCAAGTCCTTCTCTAGATCAAAAGAAAAGAAGGATCTTTCACAAATCTGATGCTACAGATGCAATAAATATGGACACTATGCCAAAGAGTATCATGATTCAAAGAAAAGGAAGCATGAAGCTTCAACTACATATGTTGATGAAAACACCTCTCACAAGAAGCTAAAGAATGAGGATCATACTGAGTTCTTCATATATGGGAATTTTGCATGCAAGAAGAGATAAGACTTGCAGCAAGAGATAGGATACATGGCACGCATACGAAGAAAGTCAATCGCTTACATTTCATGTCAGGAAAGGAAAAGGTAAATGAAAAAATTTTCATGGAATGAAAGACAAAGGTCGAAGATCAAGTCCTACTCTAGATCAAAAGAAAAAGAAGGATCTTTCACAAATCTGATGCTACAGATGCAATAAATATGAACATTATGCCAAAGAGTATCGTGATTCAAAGAAAAGGAAGCATGAAGCTTCAACTATAGATGTTGATGAAAACACTTCTCACAAGAAGCTAAAGAATGAGGATCATACAAAGTTCTTATTCTAGTACTCCCCATGCTGAGTTGATGATATGAATATCTAGACAATGATGGAATCCCATCAAGAATATGGACTCTCATTATTCCTATAAGAAGGAAGTGGGAGCCCACCCACAAAACAATAAAAGATTAGTATTTGGATTTATTTCTCTTATGGATTAGATCTATTTCTTTTGAATATGTTTTCAATAACAAGATGTATACAGATCTATATATTCCTAGAATTAGGAAGTCAAGTCGAGCATGTGATATAGTTCTTTTATTGATGATTAGTAGGATCGTGTAATATTTAGTATGTATTTGATTGTGTAAATAACTCATAATGTTAGAGAACATTCCATTAATCCATCTAGGATGCCATATCCTTCTAACATGCTTAGAGTAGTGCACACTCTTGATGGTATGTTATACTGGAAATAGCAAACATCAAAATAGTAACCATGTATGTGTTGCGTTGAAGCATTGGCTAAGATGCCTACATACCTGTATGAACTATTGCCATTGCATTAGATGAATTTGATTATGCAATGTTACTAATCATCTGACGGGATTTGACTTGTAGGGAAAATACCATGTGATATGGACTACAAGTAAAGGGTGATGAGACTTGTTCTAAAGGAAAAGTGACCCCATTGATACTAAAAAAGAATAGATGGATCAAAAGTAGGAAGCTTTTAGGAGCATGACTCTCAACCTAGGTAGAAGGATGACTTCCAGAAGAAATAGTTAAATGGAAGTTATGATTGTTCAAGCAATAACAATAGACAGATGAGGACTGAATACATCCAGATATATGAGTACACGTGACCTACAGGCCTAGAGGATCTCATAAAGAGATTTGATTGAGAGCAGAAAGATAAAATGGATGTTGGTTTCTCTACTATAGATATATGCTTATTCAATATCTAGTTAGATTCATGACAGATGTGTTAAGTATGATACTCCTCGAGGACTAGAGATCCCACTATAGAAACCCTTGAGAGGATCATTGATGTACCTAATTGTCACTAGGATGGATGCTCAGCTATAGAGGGAGCAGGATGCTCAAATGTAGAGGGAGAAAAATGCTCCAGCACAGAGGGAGAACTCTTGGACACCCTGAAATGGGGAAAGAATAGTCTCTTAATATTCTCTCTCATACAGGCACATGAATTCAATGATGTTATTTGTTATTATGTATTTGCATCCATATCTAGAATAGGGCAAGACATAAATGTCTTCCCCGATATATTTGATGCCTCTGTTAGCTGATATTTGTGCAGGACTATAATTTTCCAAAGGATTCTATGAGAGCACACTCGTACCTATATGATACAGGACGGGACCATACTTTACTCCCCGACACTCTGTGATGGAGTGGGAAGACTGGTTCCATTATTATATCCCTTTCTAAGAGGGAAGGGTGATTATACATATACCATACATTTTCTCGATCACTCTGTAAGGAGTGAGGAGATCTCTCGAACATCCTGAGATGGAATGGAGAGGCCAGCGCATGCTTCATTGATTCTCCCGATCACTTCAAAAGAAGTGAGGAGATCTCTTGCAAATCCTGAAAAGGATGGAGAGGATGGAGCACAGTGGTACTTATGTGCGGACTATGGTTGAATCCATGATTATACCCTCGCTAAGAGGGAAGGTTGAGTCCTATGTGAACAACTGTGGATGGTGATGGTGATGGTGATTCTGTATGAACTCTTGAGTCCTCGATGAACACTTGTGGACGATGATTCTATGTGAAAAACTATGGATGGTGACGATTATTCTATTTGAACTCTTGATTCCTATGTGAACACATGTGGACGATGACAGTGATTCTGTGTGAACTCATGAGTCCCTGGTGAACATTTGTGGACAATGATTCTATGGAAAACATGTGGATGGCGATAATGGTTCTGTGGGAAATCATGAGTCCTATGTGAACACTTGTGGATGGTGATTATGTATGAACACTTGAGTTATGTGTGAACTCCAGATGTTTATGTGCGAACATCCCATCCTGTGTGGAGTGCGGTTCTATGTTAACCAATATGAGTTCTGTGTGAACTCTAGATGATTCTATGTGAACATCCTATCCTGTGTGAACTATGGTTCTGTGAACCGATATGAGTTATGTGTGAACTCTAGATGATTCTCTGTGAACATCCTATCATGTGTGAATTGTGGTTCTGTGAACTGATATGAGTTATGTGTGAACTCCAAATCATTTTGTGTGGACATCCTCTCTTGTGTGGGTTGTGGTTATGTGTGAATTGATATGAATTTTGTGTCAGATAATTATGTGTGAGAATCCTGCCGTGGGTGGACTAAGGTTATGTGTGAGCCGACATGAGTTATGTGTGGACTCCTGAGTTCTATGTGACCAATTATATGATTTCTATCTGGACTCCCAAGTTCTGTGTGGATACCTTGTCCTATGTGGACCGATATGACTTGTGTTAAAGTCTCTGGGTTGGTTCCCAAAAACCTTTGTGTTTATGAGATTTATGGGTCGTAGCCCATGCGAAATGATGAAAGTCTCACATAAAGTTGTAGCCCTTATGAGCCCTCATATTATTGTAGTCCTTATGGATGTGATGAGGTGTTATCCCATGTGTTTATGATGAGGTTGTAGCTCATGATGTGGTGACGATTCACTAGTGGTTATAGTCCTAGTGAGATCTTTGGGTTGTGGTAAGGTACATTGAATACATGCATGTTCCCCGATGTACTGGGTTGAGTTAAATCATGTTGATCTGGTGCTTGTTCCCCAATAAACCAGGTTGACCTAACTCACAAGTGGTTTTCTAATGTACTGGGAAAAGTTGTGGTGCTAGTGCATGTTCTTCGATGACTAGATTGAGTTGATGCACGAAAATTGATTTGTTGACACTTCTCGACATACTGATATTGTGTCGAAAGACCTTACTTATGATTTAGATAAGATTGAGATAATTGTGATGTATTGATAACATCCAGATGTGTTCCAGTATGATAATATTGATGATGCCTCCCTGGCTAAGAGAGAGTGTTGGTGTAGTACTTGCGTGAAGCATCACCTCACAGGTTGACCTAAGAAAGAATAAAATTTAAAATACATTTTATTGTTTCTCTCTTATAGAAAAATTCATGATGTGGTAGGTATAGCTCAAGAAGGATTTCTTGCCATGAAGAATGAAAAATTACCTGTAATGGTTCTAAAGATTATTTTTCCAAGGCATTTGATAAAGTAAGATGGCTTTACATCAGGTTAGTGCTCATGCAAATGAGGATAACTCTTCGTTTGGTCATTTATATTTTTACTTGTATGACCTCGTCCACTTTTGTTGTTTTAATTAATGGACTATTGTTTCCCAAGCAGGAAAGGTGTGGCCTTGGGGGTAAGAAAAGAGCCAGTTGCTGTCATCTGATCCCAGCTCCTCCGTTTATGCTAACTCCTAACGAAGCCAAGGGGAGTGGTCCCTATTAGAAGAACATCTATGTTTTTTAGTCTACGAAAGAAAAGACTAAATCTAAGAGTTAACATGAAATGGATAAAATAACACAATGAACTATTGCAAGAAAGAGATCACATCAACATCATATGAAAAGTAAGCACCATTCACGACATTTTGCAATAATTGATTTAAGCATTGAAAGTAAAACAGACCAATGCTAATGAATATGGAGTGCTTGTAAAAGTGGAGTGTTGTTGTGTCATGTAAGTATTGCAATTGTCTCGTTGGTCAGTTTTAAAATTATTAATGAGTAATTAAGGGCATGGGTTAATTGTGGGTTTGGCCCAACAAGTCAAGTCCCTTCTAACTGAGTGCTAAAGCGGTAATACCAAGTGTCCAACGGGGCGAGGATGAACCTGCTTGGAGTATCCCCCTGACTCTGTAGTGATTACCCTTTGCAACCACCCGAGTTCTTGAGAAAATGACTTGTGTAGATTTTCCTATTAAATCTAGTAACTTGTATCCCTTTCTAATACAGCCATTGATCAAACAAGTTGCAGTGGTGTAGAGGATACAGGGAATGAGTACTGGTTTATTTTATTAAAGACATAACAATGAGTTGTTTAGATGACAACTGAAGAGTCTCTTTCACCTTTCGGGTACTCGAGAAAGAAACGGTCGAATTGATTTAAAAATTTAAGAACAAATCAATCGAAAATAAAGATACAACTAACAGTAAACTCTCCGAGAGAGAGCACTCTTGATCCACCTTTCGGTGAGATTCAAGAGATTTTGGGTTTCTTCTTTTTCTTTCAGCAATTAAATAAAATCAGCAAGACTGAAATAAAACTACTCTAAACAATTAGTGTGCATGTGAAAAGTAAAAACAGAAAACAAGGGACGATATAGGCTTCCCCCAAATGGGGGAAGTGGGGTGTGGGAGCCTTTATCCTACTTGCTTTTTATTAAACCTTTTACAATGCTTTGAAAGAAATAGTGCCCTTTGTGCCTTGAAAAATAGGGTAAAAAAAGGCCCTAAATTGTTGAGATAGCAAAGGAATGAAGAAAAGGGAAGGCAAAATCGAATATGGATGCTCCTGGTGGCTTGAAACTCAAAATTTCGGCAGCATATCCTTCTCTTTTTTTGTATACCTGCTAAAAACCAGAAAGCTTTCAATACCAAATCAGTGGGTTAGATGCAAAAATAAACTAATAATATACACCTTCAACACTTGGAAAAGATTTTGCAAATTTTTTCCTCAAAATGCTAAAACAAATGGAAACTAGATCTAAGCCTTAAGATGCAAAATTCCATCCCTTTCTTAGATCTTAAATCAAGCAAGTAAAATGAAAAATGATAAATCTTTAATGATCAACTTTTAACTTGCAAACAAAAACAAAACAAAAAAATCAAAAGAATAGAGATTTAGGTTGAGTGTTTTTGTCATTTTTTCGTTGAGAAGGAAGAGGAAGAGCTCAAGCTTCAAGTTTTGAACAAGGTTGAGAAGGAAGATGCTTGAATGGTAAACGAGTTAGATCCAAAGTGAAGCGATGAAGAAGACAAGACGCAACCGAGCTCCAATCTCACTCTACCGTCGGTGATCTGCAAAGTTACACATGAAACCTTCATGCAAAGATCAGATCTAGTATGGAAATCACATAAAACCAAAAGCATGCAAGTATTACCGACTACAAAGTATAACTCTTGAATCTTAAATGATTACACATAAATAAGAAAATTGAGATTCAAATGCCTATTCTATGGATTGGAATACAAACTTCTAAGGTAGATATTCAAAATTGCATGAGCCACAAACATAACTAAATAGATCTCACCTCGATTAAAAACTAGCATTCACCATGAAAGAATATTACACCAGCAGATTTTTCCTCCAAAGACTCAACTTTATTCCATTAAAAGATAAACAATTACAACTCATATGAGCAGAGGCCCCTTGTTTCCGTCAAGAATGAGGAAGAAGAGCCTTTATTTATACAAAAAACCAAGCCCCAGGGGGGATTAATGAACTAAGGATCAAGCCAGAGTTAACTGAGCTGAAGTGAACTGAAGACTGAGTTAAACATAGAAGATGGTTGACACCTCTCTCACCCAACTCCAATAACCTCCACGAACCTGCCAACACACTCAACTTTCTCACCAAACTGAGAGTCATCCACTCTTCATGCAATCTGTACGACTCATTGGCGTGAAGCGTGAAAGATTGGTTTGAATAAAGGTTAATCCAACCCATGAGATGGGTCCGTCCCCACCTGAATCGCACCCACCAAAAAAGGGCGTGAGTCTCCACATGGAGTTGAGGTCACCTTAATACATTCGTAGCCTCCATGATATGCCATACCATTCGTAGTTTTATTTTAATATTATTTAATTGGAGAGGGGAGCACACATTCCCACTCACACTAGCGTGACTCTTCACGTTATGCTAACGTCACATTCCTCTTCAAACAAATCGTATCCACTTCTTTTATCCAAAGTTTGGATGCTATTACACTTTTAAATGGACCGCATGAGTTAAGGTGACATCATGCCATGTCACCTCACCTTTAAAATATTATTTTTTTTACTTTTCAACTATTTTATTTTTGGTGCATTTTCTTCAAAGTTAGTAATTAAATGCCATTGATGCTTTGTTATCCAAATGATGCTTTTCGGGATGCTTTAGCTGGCCGAAACATAGTGAAATTGGCCCCGGGGTAAGATGTTGCTCCGAGCTTGAAAATGATCCTAACCACGCCAAAAATGGACTCTAGATCATACTTTTTTTACATTTTGAATTTTTCCATTTAAACCATTAAAAAATGGCTTAAAAATGGAAAAAAACAATTTTTTTTTCTCGGAATCAAACGAAACTCTAGGGGGGCCTAGTACATGTTCATACGACTTAATTCTAATGCCTAGCATATTGAAAAACACTGACACAAAGGCTCTCATAACCTCCTAGAAGGCCGAAACACCAAGACGACTACCCCAGCTTTGGAAGTGTGAGTGAAAAACTCAGAAATTATTAGTCGTTTGTTCAACAACCAATAATAACCAAGGAAAAAAACACTCTGGACTAGTCGGATTGATGCTTAAGTCTGGGAAGTGGAGCCTTTTATAAAAAATTAAATGCTAGAACATTTTTTACAATTTCTCGAAGGGAGTATGAACATGTATTTACAAAAAATAAAAAAGGCTAGCCAAAACTGGCTAACTCTAGAGCAAACTGAACTTTTGAACTCTGGAGCAAACTGAACTTTTGAACTCTGGAGATGAGCATTCATCATGCTCAATAACTGGCGGCTCAATAAGAAGTTCTACTATTGTACAAAATAGTTGGTAACAGTATCCTCCTTTGAAAATATTTGTTCTAAAAGGTTTGTAATTAATGTATTTATATGTGATGAAACCAAGTAATATGATTTTCTTATATTCATAGATTCTTGTTTCCATTGATGTTGATCCATACATACAAATTTAATTATTTTTTGTCTTATCTTTAATAGTTGGTTGTTGCGTAATTTTGATTCCATTTTTTATGATTGTCAATTCTATAATATGTTGTAGTTGATGCTCTCTAATAATATCTTGTTGAATAATGGTTTTTTTATGCCCTATTCCATGAATATTGTTGAGTATTCAACTTTCTTCCTTGATGGTGTCACTGTAGATCTTGTTGTCTTTCTTGGAAGATTTCTTAGTAATGAGGATGTGTATGTGGTTTCATCTTTGATGGGTTTCCAATCATTTTGCACAACCATATAAAAAATATTATTTTCAAATATAGTGGCATCCTCTATCCTATGTCTTTGTGTTATATTTTTATAAGTTTTATGCCAAAAACAAAAGGATCACTAAAAGAATGACAAGCACATTAGCACAAAGAGAACACAAAGATTTATCCTAGGAAACCCTCTTTGGGGAGAAAACCAAACAAAAATTCCTCGATATAGAATCCAACCAAGTACAGTGTAAGACCCCAAGAACAAGACTAGCTTCTTCCTTTCTCTCAAATGGACAACTCCTCTCTCTAGTGAACTTGCTTGAGTGTTGAGTGTGTCCAAATGAGAGAGGTTCCTCATCTATTTATACACATCAAGTGAGTGACCTAATGACCCAATATGGCCTACCTATCTCTCCAACCAAATCCAACTTGCCTAGGGAGACTTAAAGCAACATTTATAAAATACATTTGTGGGTACTATTGACCCAACTTACAATGGAGGTTTTACCTCCATACTTTTACATGACCAAGTAAATCAATGACATTTCCAATGGGAGGAATAATATCTCTAAAAGGAGGAATAATAATAATACAATAAAAGTAAAATAGAATATCTTCCGAAGCTACATCTCTGTAACACTCGAACAACAATAACGTCCTTCTTGTTGAACGCATTCTTCCCATAATCTACTAAACTTGGTCAACTTTCTTCTAGAACGTATTCCTCTAATGAAGGATTCCCACTCCCTTGGAAGACCATTCAAGGTGGTCATATCGATTTTTGTTTCTTCTACCATGTCACCAATAGCTTCTAATTGTTCTTTGATCTTAGATACTCTTATGAATTATGACTGCATAGTCTCTTCCTTTTGTATCTTTACATCCTTGAGTTGATTTATTAAGATCATTCTTCTATTTATGTTCTTTCCTTCAAATAAACTGGACCGTGCATCCAACATTTCCTTTGGATTATTCTCTGAAGATACTTGAACCTGGATAAAATGATCCGTGATGGAACCATATTTTGCTTCATCTCCTTTTGGTTCTTTAACTTCCTCTTTGATGTAGCCTTCTTGATCATGTTCTTCAAGGATGAGCATGACTCTATACTTCCATGCTCTGAAATTATCATATGCTTCAACCTTTCCATCAAGCTTGGTACTATTTGTCATCTTTAATAAGAACCTCAAATGGAACTATAGGAGGTAGAACTTACCAATAAGAAGACTGCTTCTGAAACCTGCTATAGGCAAACTTCAACAAGCTAGGGTTTGTCAGGGAAACCCTAATTCTTCAACTTGGAGATCTTGAAGATGTTAGTGGATGAAAATATATTCCTCCGTAAGGTGAGCTGAGTTGTGAGGCCCTTTCTCCAAAACTATGGACAAAAATTCAAAAAAATATGATGCCCTAGTTTCTCCTAACAGTAGTGTTAGGGGAAAAAATGAAAATCCTTGGATCTGGAATCTGTCACCGGAAAAAGATGTGCTCTCCTAAGGTGATTTGATTTGGACTTAGTTTTTGTTGATATGGAAAGGAATTTTCTTGGAATAACAAACCCTAGCTTGTTGAACTACTGGATAAGTTGATGCACAATGACTTCTTTCAGGTTGGCTCTAATACCAAGTTACATTTTAAAAGTTTTATGCAAAAAAAAGGATCAATGAAAGAATGACAAGCATAGTAGAACAAAGAGAACACATATTTATCCTAGGAAACTCTCATGGGGGAGAAAACCCAGCAAAAATTCCTCGATATAGAATCCAACCAAGTACAATGTAATACCCAAGAACAACACTAGTTGATTCCTCTCTCTCAAATGGACTACTCCTCTCTAGCGAACTTGCTCGAGTGTTGAGTGTGTCCAATGAGGGAGGTGCCTCATCTATTTATACTCATCAAGTGAGTGACCCAATGGCCCAACAGGGATGACTTGTCTCTCCAACTAGGGTCAACTTGCTTAAGGAGACTCAAAACAACATTTATAAAATAGTGTTGTGGGTACTACTGACCCTACTTACAATGGAGGTTTTACCTAAATACTTTTACATGATCAAGTACATCAGTAGCATCTCTGAAGGGAGGAATAACATCTCGGAAAGGAGGAATAATAATAATACAATAGAAGTACAATAGAATATCTTATGAGGTTACATCTCTTTAACAATTTATTCTCTAATTACCCTTGTGTTTGACATAATACCCTGATATTTTACATGTACTTCTTTAAGTCGGAGCTCTACTTCTTCAAGTATTTTCTGGTGAGCTTCTTGAATCTTGTCTCCCTTCTCCTTTTGAAGTTGCAATGTGATTTAATACATCAAATTTTTATGCCCTTCTTCAATTCTAGATTGCATTTCTTCCATCAAACTTTATCATATCAATATTTGGAATGAAGTAGTAACTTGGTCCTGAATTGAACCGATGATGATGTGGATTATCAATTGTCAGGACTTGAACCTCTTATTCTCCAAGTGTTTCTCAATATTCTCAAACTATGTATGGGACAAGTCTCTCTTATTCTCCTTATAATCTAAAGGTGTTGAATTTTGATTTAAAATGTCACTTATAACCTTTACAAGTTCTTCCCTCATATTTTCAAGGTTCTTTTCAAGGTCTTGCATATCTCCTTTGAATTCTTGGAATTCATCCTTATTTACCATTTTCATGATGCCCACCTTTCTTAGCATTGTATCTTCCATGTTTATTACTCTTTAGATAAGCTTGAACACCTCAAATTTCAGTTCATCGTGTTCTCCTTGTGTCACGATTGAGCCTCCAAGAGGTTTAAGGGGTGTAGAAATTTTTGCTCCACCTCTTGCCATTTGATCCCACTAATATATACTATTGTCCTTCTTTATTTCCTCTTTATCACACCTTTTTTAATAAACTAAAATAGATACTCTAATCAAAATTTATGTAAGTTTCAAGTTAACATACCATTAAAAGCCATGGTTTGTAGGATATCTTGGTGGCCAACATTGCTCCTAAATTATCTCTAAAATTTCAATCCTTTGAGTCTCATTTTTTTTTTCCTATAAGAGCCTAGTTTTGAGTGAATTTTGATGTGCTGAGAGAGAGTTATGGTAAATTTCCCAAAACTTATTATTTGTGTCCATCTCAAGCGAAAGAACTTGTACGACATGCCATGTGTCATATTTTCCTCATATAAATTTTAATTTGTTACCACAAACACTATGGTTCATTTTCTTTCTAATGCAATAGGCAACACCCAATTTGTATCTCCCAGGATTCACATATAATAGTTTTACTTAGAACATTTACTTTGACACTAATTTTTGGACTAGTAAAAAACCCTAACTTCCACAAACCATAACTCCAAACTTATAATGAACCAAGACCCATAATTTGTACCATAGATATTTCTCTATGATGGCCTTTTATGCTAATCACTTTCTAAAAGTGAGGGATGGACTCATCATCCAAATCCCATATACATATCATCACTGGGCACACTCTTTCTGTATCCACTTGGGCCAGTTCCGAGTTAGCTTACATAGACTTCTGGTCAAGATGAATCACCAGAGTCTATGGGATGATAGGACCTACCAACCATTTCATATTCATGAGTTCGGGTCAATGGAACACTTCAACTTCCTTTTCCTCACATACTATGAGACTTGTGGATAGTTCCATTATTTATTCAGAGGGACCCAAATCCTCGCCAGTTTCTTCAGGTATCCTGATCTGAGATGCTTATCCCTTTACTTACAGGAGGCCCTTAGGCTTTGATCCCACACTCTCCAGCCTCATTCCAAAACAGATTCCATCTAGTGGATCACTTCCTTATTTCAAGCGCTCTCTTTAGGTAGGGGCACCAAGAGACATACTAATATGAGCATGGCACTGGAATCTCGATCAATGCATAATCATTGGAGCATTCCCCAACCCCCAAATTTTTCAATGGAATAGCCATATTAGATCCAATACTAGCAGGAAAACGAGATTCTCCTAGCCTCAACAGGGAAGTACCTCCTTCAAACAACAACAAATTTGATGTTCCAGATTGTTAAATTTGAGCTTGATTTATTTCAGATCTGAATTTAGCTTCTTCTCAACACAATACACTTAGATCCACAAAATATTAAACATATAGTAGTAATAGGAAATAGATCACACTCATATAGAACGCAAATTTACCCTGGGGAAACCCTCAAAACGGAAGAAAAAAAAAAACCCCAAGCAAAAGATCTTTCTTTTATTAAGTAATAAGCTTGCATGAAATACAATCAAACCCCAAGATGCGCTACAGTACATCAAGGAGAAAGAGGACGACAAGAGGCCTTTTCAATGTGTTTCTTGTTAGATCTGAGCAAGTACCTGAAGATCTGGCTTCCCAAAGACTTATGCTTGCTTTCTTAACTCAATGCTTGACTAGATTATGGTTGGAACCTTGTAGATCTGGTAAACAACTTGTAGATTTGATAAATAACTTGCATATCTTATGAATACCATATATCTTATCTGAAAATGGTATATATGCGCTTGTATATTGTAGATATGCACTTTGATGATATAGATATGCACTTGAATGTTGTAGATTTGCACTTGAAAAATGTAGATATACACTTGTATGTTGTAGATCTACACTTGTATGTTGTAGATCTCCACTTGAATAATGTAGATCTAGATATTGTAGATCTACACTTCTATGTTGTAGAATTGCACTTGAATAGTGTAGATCTAATCTTGAATGTAAATCTCATCTTGAATGTAGATCTAAGCATGAATGTGTATCTGAGCTTGAATGTGTATCTCAAATGGTCTTCTTGCCCTTTCTTTTTATGGTTTCTTCCATCCTTCTAGAAGCATTTGTATCTTATCTTTTTTGTTGGGCTTAGTCAAACTTCTAGAAGCCCCAAAGAAGACTTAAGTTCATCTTTCTAATTGTTAATTGACATAATATAACATTACAACTTAGAATTTTAGCCTTTTAATTCAACATTACATTTAACTTTAGTCTTATAGACTAATTACATTATAAGCAAGCCCCTTTAACACATTTTATCACCCTCTCCCTCTACATATGGTCCCATCATGCTTACATAGGATTATTAGATTAATAAAAGATCTTTTCATACCATGTGGTCATTTGATCCTCTATCATGGTCACCTGCTAAAGTGACTCTTTATAGTGGCCAAGTCCAAGATCATGACAAGGACCAAAAAGGGCCATCCCACATATCATTCTAGCTCACGAGAATTTTATGATCATTTTGAATTTTGCTTAGACTCTACTTTGAATTTTGCACATGGCTCACAAAGCTTGCACCTTGACGTTTTTACTAGTCTCACAAGGCTTTTACTTTCTCCTTGACTTTTGCACTAGACTCACAAGGTTTACATCTTGACTTTTGTACTGGGCTCACAAGGATTATTACTTTTTCCCTAAAATTTGCACTAGACTCACAAGATTAAGTTCCAGCATCCATTAGAGGAATTTCAACTCAAAATGGGCCTTTTAACTTTAACTCAAATTCCTTGTCATCATGTGTTAGCCAATGAAATTTCTTTAAATTTGAAATACCATATAGGTCTTAAACACTTTTTTAATATAAATTTGGGGATAGGTATCATAAAAAAAACTACTTTTTTTTGTTTGTATTTTCGACATATCTCCTCGTGTTTTTACTCAAATTTCGATCGGGCGAGCTCGTTGGATGCGGAATTAAATTCTGCATCCAACGAGTACCCATTCGGCATGACCTCGCTACCCCAAAAACAAGAAATATCTGAAAAAATGTTTTTTTCAGGTATTTCTTGTTTTTGGGGTAGCGGGGTCCGTCAAAAGTATGTCGAGTGGGTACTCGTTGGATGCATAATTTAATTCCGCATCCAACGAGCTCTCCCGATCCAAATTTCAGTAAAAACACGGGGAGATATGTCAAAAATACAAAGAAAAAAATAGTTTTTTTCTTTTCTTCCTCCAAAATTAATAAATATTATTTTATTATTTTAACTATTATTTTATTAATTTTTTTTAGGAGGCCCATTTTGAGTTGAAATTTCCTCTAATGACCTTCGTCATGGCTATTGTGTGGCTCACAGAGTTTGTATTTTCACCCTAACATTTGTCATGACTTCACAAGACTTTTTTATTCTCCAATGCCTCACATCGGAGAATGACTACCGATGATGTCAATTTTAACATCAATCTTCCACCAGAGCCTCCTCTCATCATCATTCTATACTAAGTTTCCTTCATTTAGTCTCAGATGTTGGGAGACATGGTTCTATTCCATTATGTTTGTCATGGAATACATTTATTGCACATGAGGCCCCTTCATTATGCTGACCACCATTACGTATGCATTTAGAACCATATATGATCCCCTTAGGGACATACCATATATGTTTAACCCCATATATGCCCCACTTTGGGTTATATCTATTTTTCCCTACCAAAATTCTTACTTGGGACAATGCCCAAAAAAGGAATTGGAATGTACCAGGCTGGTGTCTCCTTTACAAATTTGATAATGACACAGTGGATCTATTTGTCAATTGCCCATTCTCAACTTTTAAGTGCAAAAAAGCACTATAGTTAGTAAATGATATAATCCACTGGGATAAAGAGATGCTCTTGGATGATTTTGAAAATTGGATCAAACAAACCTCTGCAACAAGTCACATAGCCTTACCTTGTTATGTGATTCAAGGGTTGTGGCTAACCAGGATAAGATGTTATTTGAAGAATACCATTTAACTATTGGTCCAATTGGCCATAACATTACATTCTCTTACTATGAATTCTAGAAGGTCCTAAAGCAAAAGACATCAAGAATTGTAAAGGAATCTGCCATAGATTACCCCTTTCCTTGAATGCTCTTTGATGAAGCTTTCCAATGTAGTTCAAGAAGGTGTGGAGTTGAAGCCATCTTTTTATGAATTATCATCTCTAATTTCTTTTGAAGTAGTGTAGGTCTAGGAACAAACAACATAGAATAATTGTATGCATTATATAGCTCTTAATGAAACAATTATAGACAAAGGATTCAAAAGATTAGAAATCCTAGGAGATTCAAATTACTGATGGATTGGGCTAATTCCAATTGACAAATCATAAATTTAGTTCTTGGACCCATTATGAACAGATTACCTAACATAAGAAATTACTTTGAATTATCTCTTCCACTCACATCTATACAGAGTTCAACTCAAAATTTGATTACCTCTCTAAGTTAGCACTTACATTGTAGGAAGGAATCTTGATCATATAAGAATACAAGGACGACTCCTTATCCTTTAAATGTACTCTTTCATTATTTTGATCCAAGCTAGAATTAGGTTTGTGACAATACTTTCAAAAAAAATGTTTAGTGTGGGATATTTATTTAGGGTTTGATCTATTTTAGTTGTTGATAAACTAAATACATGAATGAAGAGAACTTGACCGCATTATGTTTCAATGGATGATTGTAATAAGTAGATTAGGATAAGATGTACATTGGTTATGAACTTTGTTTTTGAACCAAAAGGCTAAATTGATATATATTTTGATTTCAAGTTTGAAATATCAAATATAAAGATCTTTTCCCCTAAAAATGTGTGTGTGTTTTTTTAATAACATTTTGTTCTAGAAATGAGTAAAACCAGCATAGATCCATCTTAAACATGGATCTAGAAAGCACTAAGAGGGATCCAATTTCTTTAGGTGTAAGTTACTTTTATCTTAAATTTTTAAATGTTTATAAAAAATTACACCTCAAAATTTTGATCCCTTTAGTGTTTGGTAAATCCGGGTTTAACATGGATCTTTTAATTACTTTTCATTTAGTTTTATTGTTGGGTTTTTATTATTTGATAAATTAGGGGAAATGTTTTTCTCTATATTCTATTTTATTTACACTATATAAATATATGAATCCACAATATATTTTTATTTTTATTTTTTATTTATGTCGGTTAACATAATGTTTTTTTAATGTCGGCTAACATAACGTGACTAACGTGACAAAATCCATACTGAGCTGAGAGCACCTCACTTCTCTCGATACAAAAATGTATATTTAATCTTATATTCACTAATAAAACATGTATAGTTGGATAGAACAAGTAAAATAGAACTATATTCTATACATAAATTAAAAACATTTTACATTTACATCTAACTTTCCATTTTCCATTAAAACAATAACGGCTGTCAAGCCCGAAATTGAATGGCTTCCCTATTTTAAAAAGAGGAAGTATGCAAAGAGAGCGATTCTGAGTGGGCATTTGTTTATGGTTCACATCAAAGAAACTTTAACAAGAAAATGTTATAAATCCTCATGTCATAGCCAAGAATGTATTCGTAGTTTCATAATTAAGAATTTTTATTTTAAATATTTAATTATTAGTTATGAAATTTTAATAGATGAGTAATTGGTTACATAATAGGTGATGTAAACATCTTTCAAACAAGGTTATCGATGGGTTTTTTTGCATTTCTAACGGAATTGCTAAGGATAACACGTTTCGTAGAGTGAACATTGGCTAGGGTTGTTCAAATTAAATATAATTTTCAACGACAGTCTTTTCAATATTAAAATTAGAAACCGCCATTCCCCTTACGCCAAGATTGAGAAGAAAACAAATCTCTAACGGAAATTAACCCAATTGAATCACGCTAGAATTTCGTCACTGACCCAATTAGATATTTGTGCGGATAACACGCCAATTCTACAGAAGAAAAACAGAAAATTTGCAGCAAAAGTACTGGCTTGGCGATAGACTATAGTAATGATTCTATCATGCAAATTGAACCGAGCCGATGAACGAAATTTTAGCTCAAAGCAGATTAGGAAAACCAGAAATAAAATGTCCCCAATATATTACTGATTATCAAAATGGATTCAAGATTAATAATAGAAGCATAACTTTACTTATTCCCCAAGATTAATGTACCTGAGCTTCTGTTCTGCATCTTCTAGTTGCATTTGCCATCTGTGAATTTCCAGTTGTAGCTCCTGCAGAGTTGAGATTATAAGAATAAATTAGAAATGCACTAAAGTGGTTTCGGAAGGGTAGCAAGATCTAAAATATTTCCTGTACAGAACTAAGAATGTAAAGAAGTAAATAAAGGATACCTCTACACTTGAAAGGCTGCCTGGGCTGGTTATTGGCATGGACAACGTACAACAGATAATGATCAGCATCCATTGAAGAGTCAGTTCTTTTTTACAGTAAAGCTTGATATCAAGAAACTTGCAGAGACTCTGGATATCTAGTACCTCGCTAGATGGCTGGCAAGTTCACTTTCGCACTTCAATTTTTTTAGCGCTCTATTGAGAAACTGTTCAATGCATACAAATCAGTAAGCTAGGTTTTTGAAGCCCTTGATCCATAAAAATAGGCCTACGAAAAAACAAATTTCAGACCGTATGAAGGGTTGTAGAACTTACTTCTTGGTTCTGAAGCCTGATTGGATAAACAGGGTTAGCATATCATAAACAAAAAATGATCAAAACAAAATCAAACATCCTCGCAAATCAACACATCGTACAAACATTTGACATGCATCGCAGAAAAAACTCAGAACGTGTATAAAACAAAACCCTAAGCCAAAAAAAAAATTCATCCATGAACATACCTGCCCCTCTCATGCTCTGGCAGACTGGCGAACCGTGCAATAACATCCTCTATCCTACTACAGTGTCAGTGCCATAATAAAGGAAAAAGGAAAACACAAAGGCAATCAGTGACAAGAAATTGTCAGGCCAGGATTGCAGATCTTACAAATTAGATATACAAACTATTCAGCTATATCTTTATCGGCAATTAAAGCCAGGCAAGTATCCATATCAAGGGTGGATGTAAGCTGTGTCTGACCTTTTCTTACCGGAGAACTGACTCAATCTTCCAGATGGTGAGAACATAATCAGTGCGATATCTATGTCGCAGAGAATAGAAAGCTCGTAGGCCTTTTTGATGAGGCCATTCCTCCTTTTGGAGAAGGTAACCTGCCTGTTCGTGCTGTTTTCTATTTTCTTGATCTGCAACTTAACTCTCCCCATGTTTATGTTTGAGAGATGATGGATGTCTGACAGCGCCGTTGCTGCAACTGAGTCGGTGGTGCTCTTCACATCTTTATGGGATAAGTGGCAGAGAGAATCGGCCACCTCTTCCGTCCTTACCTCAACCCTATTTCTATTTTTTGACATGCAATCCATTTTTTCCTGTTTTAACTCTTTTTTCGTCTCAATCTTTTCGCGCGTCCGAGGAAGAGGACTTATGGTAGAAAATCGTGGCCCACCGGCAGCGCTCTTGGCCGATTTGAAAATAATAAATGAATTTAACATTTTCTGCAAAAGATGAGTTATACCACATATATCGCTTTCTCTAACGGAAACTTCAAATTTCTACAGGATTCAAGGTATGTTATACATGGCAGAAATGTTACATAGCGCTCTCTAACGGAAACTACTAGGAAACTTCAAATTTCCATAGGATTCTCCTCGAACTTTGAAAACGAAACACCTCAAAGCTAAAAGCATGCCGCCAACCACTCTGACCACTCCATGATTAAGCTGATCCTTCCAAATCATTCGTGTGAAACTTTTACGAAGTAGTGTTATTTATTAGTAGTTTTTCTCATTTAATCTAGGGAAGTTTACATACCTTATTTTTCCAATGTAGATATTATGTAAATTCGAAAGGTGTAAGTTAAATTTTGTAATGACAAGTTTTTTTCCGAATTTTATGACTGAAATTGTTAAAATTGTAAATATACATTGTTGGAATTGTAAAATTAGGGCAGGGTGTTCATGGGCTTTTGAGGGAACTAAATCCATTTTTGCAATTTGAATAATGCAAAATTACTATTTCAGCAAATATTCATTGCAGATTCTAACAAAAATGACCCAAAAAGTCCAAAACGTAGATTAACCAACTTCAGTCCAAAATGTTGATCCAAAACAAGAGGCTTATAGCTCATTCACTGAACACCAACATGGATACCTTGCGGAATTTGATTCTAGACTTTGTTCTCAGTGATATACCAATATCTGTGTTCTTATAGATTGTCATTGGAACTAAGTTCTTGTCACAGTTCTATGTGTGACCCCTTCTCAAGATTAATTCTCTAGTTCCTTCCTATGTGTAACCTGAACATAAGAATCCAAATGGCAATGTAATAGCAATTGAAACATGTTCGTTTGTCACCAATGTTCAATCACAATGACTTCAATGTTCCCCGTATCACAAATGGATTGATGACAAAGTTGTTTGTAATTAGAGAATATAGTATAGTCTTGAGCCTTGAATGATGCGAAATCCTCTATTTTCAATCAGTTTACAAGGCTTGTGTTCTCTATAATTAAATTATCAAAATTATCATTGCATTTCAAACTTTTGCACTTGTCATTGGGCGACGACCATGGGTGAACATGTTCAACTATAGTTTCAACTACTTACAATGCCAAGCTCACAATGCAAAATCCATGTTTGTTGAAGGTGTAATCACAATAATGAATTTGGTTTATTTGCTTGTATTGAAGGCTACGAGCATCTATACACTATCACAACTCTCTCAACTTGTTATGATAATGCATACTCGTAAAAACCCTGAATGCGGGTGTCAATCAAGTCCACATGGACACAGGGGAGGATAACGAGGCCTTCCCCCACCACGCGTGACCTCATCACCCCGACCATCAATGCATGCCTTCAATACCATGGGAGAAATGGTTACATCCATGCATGCAAACGGGACTAGGCCATCCTTTGAAAGCCCAGTCGCCATACCTCGCAGCTGTGTCATTCAATATGGCCGACGTTGGGTGTTGCATTGTTGCACTTGAACTTGCTCCATCACTTTGCTCCGCGCCCAGATGCCATCCTCCCTCACTCTGGTCGGTTACCTCAATGCCTAGCTCTGGTCTATTACCATCTCGCACGGGGACTTCACTTAGTGAACCTCTCACATAGCATGTGCGATCGTGGGATATTAAAGAATACCCTTAATTTCAAGAGATATTGACCCAAACTCTTTTTGTTGAAACCCCCTCCCAATACTTAAAACTTCCTCCCCACCCCATTTTATACCTCAATCCTTATAAACCAGCCTACCCACCCCCAGCTTAAACCCCTCATCCCCCCAATACCTGCAATATATTGGTTTGATTTTTTATAATTTTAAAACCCACAAATATGAACTAACGTGATAGGATATTGGTAAACAAGTGAAGACCCCATGCCATCTCGCTCTGCTCCATTTTTCTCTGCTCTCAGCTGCTCTCTCGCCACGCCGAGAAGGAAAAGAGGTGTCCCCTGTAGAGGCCATGGCCGTGGCGCTCAGGAGGACCGTCAGATTCCTCTCTCGGCTCAAGCCAGTGCCAATGGTTTCGGCCTGGAGATTCCATAAGAAGTGCAGCAGATTGTCAATGACTGGGAAGATGAACTGTCCGAGGCATTCAACGCAGTTGGAAGAACAATGGAGAGAAGAAAAAAACTACTAGATTTTAAAAAATTTTCTCATTCAGCTGGTCCTCCAGTTCAATCCTTTGGTTCCTCCACACTCAGAGCATTCAGTTCATCCTCCACTGGCTCCCCAAGAAGCTTCACCTTCTGCTCCTCCACGCTCCCATGTTGCCTCGGCCACCATTCATGTTCCTTCATCCTGCACCATTCCCCCACCACAGAGCCGACCCTCCACTCTCTCAACTAGCAAGTTCACGTCCAACCCGGTCGTGGCAAAAACAATCGCTTCGCTCCCCACCAAGAAGCCTCCTGCAGGTACATTAGAAGAAGACAACACCTTCAGTGATGAGGAAATGGCGTCGTCCAACGAAAACTTAGAGGCCAAGCCAGGAGAGCCTACTCAGCCATCCTCATCAGGCTATAGCTTCCCCATCGTGGAAGAACCATTCTTCAAACCATGAACAGGTTTCTCCAAGGCTACATGGCAGTCTGCATGCCAGCAGTAAGGTTTTTTAATAGGCTTCACCTCGGCCACATTTCGTTCTGCATGGGACGGTCAGGTTCTTTGTTTTACATATTGTTAACTAGTTGGCTCATTGTCTAGTTTTCTAGAAGAATGATGGAGGCTTTTGTTTTTTTACATTTGGGTGGCCTATTTTCCCTCCTGGAGGGAGGATCTCGGTTCTGTGGACCTATTTCCCCCCCTGGAGGGAGGGCCCAGTCTTATTTTGAACCTCTATACTTGCTCATCATGAGCAGGTCTGCCTGTAAACACTTATGTATCACTATTTTGTTTCTTTAATAGATTAGCTCTCAACTTACAAAAAAAAATGCATACTCGTAAAAAAAAAAACTTTGCAAGCATATATTTGTTGGCATTTGTGTCCAACACTTCCCATGAGTTTCCTGAAGTTTCCTAACATGAATTAAACCATTTTCATGGATCTTAACTTTGGTGATTGTAGCAGATATTAATGCCTACAGGTTTTGGTTTAAAGGAAATTGCATTCCAACAAATGGTATTGGAGCGACAAGTCTCGACTTCAAAACTCACCCAAGTAACTTTGATGGGGAGATTGTTGGCATTTGCGTCCAACGCTCCTTGTGAGTTTCACGACATGGGTTAACCCCCTCTAGTGGATCTTAATTTTGGTGATTGTTGTAGCACACTTAGTGTCACACTAGACTTAACACACTTTTTTTTTTTTTTTCAAAATGTGGTTCACGCGCCGGCTTGACCGACAGGCTACATCCATGGAATAATTTATGGCAGACCCACCCAAAGGGGCCTCACACCCGCGGCCTCTGTGTGCCTAACCCCAAGAGAGTCGATGAGAATGGATCCCACGACCTCACATGCTAGGAGGCCTAACTACGAGTACTCGACCGATTGAGCTAACTCTTGGGGCTATAACACACCTTTTTTTTATAAAACATATATGAGTATTAGCAGCATGCATGCAATAAACAACTCCTCCATACTTCATCCTAGTGTGTGCAAATCTTACCAATTGAGCTAACCCTTTAGGGATTAAAAATAATTAGGTTAAGACATATAAAAATCCATCCTTTTAATACAAATATTATATTTTTTTTTTTACCTTTTAAATACAAATATTATATCTTTTTTACTACACACGTTTCACGACCATATGAGGTTATGGATTAGAAAATAGTATTTCCAAATCTCTCACAGTTCCTTAAGACGAGGAAAATGGTATTTCGAAATCTCTCCTTACATTTCCTTAAGAGCAAGAAAATCAATATGTCATGGTAATACAACACTTCAACAAATTAATTTTCCTTTCCAATCCCTGTTTAAATCTTAATGAACAATAAAACCAAATGTTGGGTTAAGATAAAGAAATCTCACTTAAAACTTACTAGGGAGGTACTCAGTAATTGCCAAAGGTGTGGTTTCCATAAAATAATTAGGAAAACATTTTCCATATTTTTTCAAAGTCAAGAAAGATAAAAGACATCTTATTTACTATTTTGACACATGGAATTTCACATACAAACCTTACAAACTATTTGAACATAAACATTCAAACTATTTTTAAATTAGTCATTTCATCCCATTGTTTTCAAAACAACAAAACCACTCAATACAAAGCAACCAAAAACATCAACAAAACCACTCAATGCAAAGCACCCAAAAACAACACAATGTATTGTTTACAAATTAATTAATAAACAAAATTAGGACTTTTAAACAGTTATTATAATCAGCATGTGGTTTTAATAAACTAAAACAACATGTGGTTTACAATTTTCCTAGTAAGCATAATGGAGCTAACCCATCTTCAACACAAACATCTAAACTTATTAAATAATTATACAAAACATTTTATTTAACCCTTAGGAACTATCTTTTCCCAAATAAAATAACTTTGACATATGATTTCTAACCCGGAAATTAACAATTTCAATACGAAATGAATTTGACTTTGTTTTGAACCAACATAGATCCATCTTAAAGGTGGCTCTACCAAGCTCCTAAAGGGACCAAATCTCTCTATGTGCAAACCCTTTCCCCTCTATCGATTCCAATACTCACCCATTTTGTGGTTAAAATCGAGTCTTCAACATAATATGTGTAGTTGAAAGGCAGGTTACCATGGATTATCATTCTAAGGGTTATCCCTACACATTATTGCACACTATCATGGATGATACACAAAGGAGTATCACTTCATATATTTGATTGTGCACGTAATATTAATATCATATTGTTATGACAGTGTATTAATACTCTTATTGCCTATGCAAATCAATTTCTTATCTGCCCAAATTAGTTCCATATCGCCACAAATTAATTGTTGCAGTGGATGGCTCATGTATTTATGCATATTATTATAGTCTATGGAAGCATAAGAAATGATAGTATTGTTGCAGGCTGGAGAGAATGTAATATTGTATTAGGTCATTAATTATCTGTATCCCCCAAGTTATAATCCATATTGTCGTAGTATATGCATCCACTAAAAATGATAATATTGTTGCAGTCAACTCTGGCAGGTAATATTTGTATCATATCATTAATTATCAATTATCTGGATAGCTCAAGTATTATTTGCATTGCACTGATATTTTTTGTTTGCATTACAATGATATCTAGATAGCCCATGTATTATTTACGTTACATAGTTGGTTGATATATTTTTCATTGCAACAAATGGAAAATTGATATATTATTTGCAAGTATTTTTTTTTATGCCATCAAATGGAGAATATGTTTAAACCGTTTTAAACAACCCTAACTCGAGTTTCAACATGATAGTAATGTTTGAATATGTTTATAATATTTGAATGTTTTAATATTTATGGTTTTAAATATTAAGGGGTTATTACAAGGGATTTAAGAGAAATGATTTAGATAGTATATGATGGTGATGAGTGAATGATAAGAGGTTGAGTAGTTAGTGTGATAGAGTGACTTGAAATGTGAAATTTGAGAACTCTGGGATGAAGCATATTAATTATTGAGCATGATTTACAATAAAAATCAATACTTTGAAATAAAAAATAAAAATAATTTTTTTTTTTAAGTTTGAAAAATAACCACAATACTATTGCCTCTTAAAATATATTTTGAAAAGTTTGAAAATATCTAAAACAGTGATTAATTTAACCAAAAGCAGTTATTTATTTATTTATTTTAAATTTAGCTTTAAATTGCTAATTTTAAGTGTACATATAAAATGTTAATAACAACATAGCCTTATTAATGATATGTAATGATGGGAAAAAAACTGTAAAAACTATGTGAAAAACAAGCATTCATTGGATTTATTGAAAAGAAAACAATATTGTTTTAAAACAACATTAATTTTTTCCAAAGCAAAGAAATTTATGCACGAGACATAACTCAATGTTTAAATTATGCCAGAAATATAATGAATAATAGATTTAAAAACAAATATTATGAAACCATAGTTTGTTTACTGTCTAACCATCTCAAACGTTCTTAACCCATATTATTATTATTACATAACCATATTTGGTAAACAAATAATATGAAGGGAATATTAAACTTAAAGAAAGAATATTAGAATTAAAAACTTAATTTAATATTGATTTTTTAAACATAACATCGACAAGTAAAAAAAATTATGCATTTTTTTAAAAGAAAGTTTATGTGATGTAGGAAATGTGTACCTCAACATGATTCATATATGAATTTATAATTGGCTCTATTTTTATTATGTTTTGATATTTATTTTATTTTTTATCAAGCCAATCATTTTTTTTATATTGAAATTATTTTCTTTTATTTTTATTTTTTTTATTTGAGTGGGGAGTTACACAACCCCCAATGAAAACATATAAAGAGAATATTAAACTGAAAGAACAATATTAGTATGAGGAAAAAGATAATAGTAATTGTGTTTAATAGGGTGAGATTTCTTTATGTGAAAGAAAGTCTATGCAAATTTTTTTAAGAAAAATATTATGTGATTTTATTAGTTTTAAAATGAAAAGCTAAGCTTGTTGAGGAAATGTGAACCTCAAAAGGCTCCATATATGAATTTATAAATGGCTCTATTTTTTATTATGTTTTGATAATTATTTTATTTTTATTAAGTCGACCAATTTTTGGGTATATTCAAATTATTTTATTTTATTTTATTTTTTATTTATATTTGAGCGGAAGGAGTTACACATCCCCCCTATTGCATTGTAGAATGTGCCTCTCGACCGGCATTCATAAAATTTCCAAGAATTATTGCATAATTAAAATTGCACGTATTTCATACTCATGAATTAAACCAAGTAAAACATGAATTCATACCTTGCATCCAAACTTAGAAAATTTAAGAAGGAAATCATGCAAATTTTTTATTAATCACTGTTTTAATACCATCTCAGAAATTAAAACATAATTTCTAGGTAATAAAACGTATCTGCAAAATACTTGAAATGAGCAACTCACTTAATGGCATCCAAGCTCCACCCAACCTTAGGAAGTTATGCTCCCAAATATTTTCATCGGTCCTAAGTTTCTCTCAGGATTTCCTCACTTTGTAAACAATAATTATTGGTTAATTACCAAATCTATGCCAATTGTGCAATTCCTTCCTCTAGTTTCATTCTAACTAGTACTACAATGAAAACCCATCACTACACCTATGCTTAGAATTCCACCAAAATATTTTCTTACACCATTGTCATATCATTCGTGCAACCAGAGGAATTTATCCACCAAAAATTTAACAAAATAGGCTTGGGCTGACAGGTCCTCTCAACTAACCCAATTTCCACAAACTTGACAAATTGGACACTCCACTCTAGAAATGGAATTATTTCTTTGCCCTCCAGTGATTCCAATTGACCACTGATTCTATGCTCAACCACAATTCTCTTCAACGCTACAACATTCTCATTCTACACATTGCATTTTCTTCATTCCTTCTTCAATATTCATGTTATTCCTTCCTCTTTCGCGTTTTGTTTCTGCAATTTTTTCTCAACTACCTTCTCCGCGTTCTTGGTCCTCCTTTCCCCAAGGCTCCACCAACCTTGCATGTTGTTGTCACCTTTTTGCAACACTTGTCCAATTTTTCCATTAACTTCTTAATCCCCCTTTTAACTTCAAAAATAGGTTTAAGGAATTAATTAGATAAAGTATGGGTTTATCAAAGTTATAAGGTAAGCATGCTTAAATAGGGTCATACTTAGTTTTTAGGCTATATGTCACCCCTCCCTCACTAACCTAGGTGAATACATGAGTCCATGTTCATTTGCGGTTCATTCAACGTGTTTGTTTTGCCACTGCTAGTTTAATTTTATTATTAACAAAACAGTTACAATATGAGTTATGCCTTATAGGCACTCATAGTCTTTTACAAAATTACATTAACAAAACAATGGGGTTCCAAACCAAGGGTGTTACAATTGTAGCATAGATTAACGCTTACTAGGTTTTGGTCTAACAACAATCGTGTTCCAACAATATATTGTCATCATAAAGAGACTAAAGAACTTCAAATAATGGTGGATCTCTTTATGGCTTGGACAATGGATGAATGATTATGTTGTCTAGTTCATAGTGTCATTCTCTTAATGGCAGTGAACTTCAATCACTCATTCTTAGTGATATTTAAACTTGAAACACTCACTCATAGAGCATCAATTATCAGTAGACTATTTCTGTTGTTCCCCTTAACACAATGTTTGGAGTCAATATTTATAATTCTATATATGAAAAATGTTATTTTCATACACTTGAAACCTCCATAGTTTTATGAATATTAAATCACATGTGAAAGGGATTTTTTTTCCAATAATGGGTACATTGTACATAACACTAGATAACCATGCAATCGTGCAATAAGGAAGTTAATCAACTAGACATAGTAATTCTTACAACCCAACAATGAGAAAACAAGATAACCATGAAACGAATTGACTTCAATAAGATGTAAACAATCTGGACTTTAGTTAATTCACCCATGAACTATTGAAAGACACATAAAATATTGCTAGCACTCGACAAAATGGACTGCATACAACCTCTAGTCATGGAGAAAATGCTCAACATAGTTTAAATGCTCAGGAAGCACTCCATTCTTTAGGAAAATGTGGTTTACAAATTTGGGTGAAGGAGAAAAACAACCTAGGGAAGTTGGAATTCACCTAGTAACCAATAAAATGCCTCAACAAGTTAGAATATTCCCAGTGGTGATTAAATTTGCCTAGGTAAAGTAGGAAAATGTCCAACAATGATTAAATCATAGAGGTAATGACAAAAACACCTCAAGCAACATGAGTTATCCCTAGAAAGTGATAAATCCATCTGATTATCCCTCTCGAGCAACTAGGTAAGTAGAAAAATTATTTTGGAAACCTATCAAATAAGTGAAATAGTCTAGTAACATCATCCATAGATTTTTTATGTAAATGGGGTGAGGAGCTAACCCCTTACAGGTATTTTTCACTAACAGCATTAGTGGCTCTATGCACAAGGGAAAGGACTCTACTGGTCCTTTGTTCTACACACATAGTGCATAACACAACACATAAATTAAACACAAAATCCAAATCTTAAAACTGGCTAAGCATGCCTTTTTCATTCATGCACAAAATTTACATATTACATCAATATTCCTCAAAGGGAATTTACTTTACTCAAAATACTTTACTCAAAATACAAAGGGGTTCTCATACCTTTCAATATTTTCTTACTCAACCTCTCAGCTTATTGGTCTAAGTCTCAGCTAGGCCTTAAAAATTTCTAACTCAAAACCGACTTTTTACCTTTACTTGGTTGTCGATTCTACTCATGCATGACCTCTTATTCCTTAATATATTCCCTATTCTCTCATGGTCTACCTTGTTTCTCACTATGAATTCGGTTATTATGTTTTCCTTCTTTCCTCTTATATTCTATAGCTTGTTCTCAACTTTTTTCTATGTTATCCTCTACGCCTTTGGTCAATGTCTTCTCTATCCAGAGGATTCTTCCCTATCTATCTTCTTCTTCTTGTCTCCAATTCTCCTCTGATTGGATACTTTTTTTATATTTATGGGATTCTTCTCCTTTTTCTAGAATCTGCTTGTTTTGTTCTTCTCCAGAAGCTTCACTTCTTCACGCCTTCCCCATTGGTTCATTGCATTATCCTCCTTGAATTACTCTCTTAGTTAATAAAATTAAATGAGAATTAATGTCATGACCTTCATAGATCAACAAAACCAGACTTCGAGCATAGAGTGTATGACCTTTTCAGACCCTTCATAAATTCCCCATATAGGCCGAATCTAATTTCTATTAATTCATCTACTATTGGAGTTCTTATATTCATTGGGATCTCCCTTATATTGGTATCTTTAGCTTCATCGAGAACTCTCAATAGATATTGTTCACTCTAATACATCGGTTCTTGACACCACCTTTCTACCCATAGTTCCCTTTCTCTATCGAACTCTCTTCCATCATAATTCCATCCATGCTCTTTTGGGATCACTTCCCAATGGTCATCCTTTGATGAGGACTTCCTAAAATCTCGCCTCTGATTAGGCCTTTCTAAAACCTCACCTTCAATACATTATAAAAATTCTTCTCCATTAGGGATTCATCGGATGGCATGTCGAGATCACTTCCCAATACTCCACCTCCAATAAGGAATCCCCCATACAGTATCTCCGATACGATATCTATCAAAAATCTCCACTCCATCGGGATCTCTCACATCCTCCTTTGGCATCATTTTATGATGTTGCACCTATGACGATGCTCTTCCAATAGCATCGCCCTGATGCTCCATCAAAATTTCTTGATATGTTGGACTCCAATCCATCAGAGATCCTTGCATACTCCATTGGAAAATATTTTTGATGGTCTACTTCCGATGTGGTGGTCTCAATACTACGTTCTCGATATTCTTGTGGACGACTGTGATTGCATATGGAACTCCTGCCCAAGTCTTCTCTCAAATGCTCCTGCATCAATCTAACACATAATCATTTCCTCATGTTGAGTCCACCATTCATCTTTCCAACTCCAATCACACACTTTCCTTATGTGTTGATGTCATATCTCGTACGAGGTGTGGAATTTCCTTTTCAATTACACGCTGGCATTCTTTTCCTTCTTCACATATTTAATTGTTTTTATTCTCTTATGCCCTCACCATGACCACAACATATTCATCATATTCTTCTGTAATCAAATCATCCTCAATTATGTCCATACAATCTCCTTCAATCCCCCTTTTAATTATGCTACTATGCAATATTGACACCCTTGCATGGTGCCCTTCTTCGTATTTACGCTTGGCAGCTTCATGGTTGTCCTTTGTACTCTGATCATCATCTATGAAAACATCACCATAGAAATTTTCACCTACACACTTAAAAACATATGTTTGATTTGTAAAATTAGGGTCCTCTTTTATCTCATCTATGTCATCTTTCTTAACAATACCTATCATTGTGTTCTCATCATCAATCTTGCTTTATGTATAAAAATTGGATTCTTTATTAGGTTCCATTCCCATCTCAACTTCCTTCATGGATCTTCCACCTAATTCTTTATTCATCACCAACACATAATCCATCATGGACATTTAGGGCCGATTGCTTGCATATCAACTACAAGTCCCTTTTAATCAACCTGCAAACTCATAGTTGCAATCCTCAAATCACCTTCACCTTCATTTTCATCATTAACTTCAAAAGTATTCATCACAACATGATTCCCTTACTTTATGATAATTTCTTCATCAAAATATTATTTATCTATTTATGCAAGCCTTTTTATGACTTGTTTATTTTCCTCTCCTTCATTATGCTCCATTGGACTTTGTCTATGGTCCATACCCTAAATCAATTGCTCCATATCATTTGTTTCCTTAACTTCATTCTATATAGTATTTCCATCACTTTCTTCTATACTTGTACACATGTACTCAACCATTCCATTGGTTGAAGCACTAGCCTTTATAAGACTCTTGGGCATACTTTCTTCAATTCTGTCCTCTTCAACCTTTTCACCATTCTCAAATTCAACTTTTCTAATAGCTTCAATTGTTGTTTCATGTTCTAATACTCCTACGATAGCAACATCTTCATTCCCTACATCAACTTGTTCCTCATACCTTGTCCTATAGAGCCATTCCTCAATGGAATTCAACTCATGCTCCCACTCACTCCATCCTTATTTTCTTAGGTTTTTTTCCCCACATTGTCCATATTTGTTAGATTTCCCTCCTAGTTCAGAGTGCTCAACACTCAGATAGTCATCAATTATCTTAATTCTTTGTCTAAAATATAGCTTTAACTTCAAATTCTTCAATTGGTTCACTTGCCTCTATCTTGATGACAAGACTCTAGTTTCTTTCCTCTGCAACATTGCCTTCAAATTCCTTTAACCAACTTGAATCCGGAAAATATTTCAGATTCTTCTTTTTAGCAGTTCCTTCCTCTTTACCTCTCCTATAGTGACTACAACACTTCCTTCCTCTACATTTTCAACATTATACATGTTGTTTTTCTGCTTCAACTATAGCAATTTTAACTCCTTGAAAGTACTCATAGGCTTGATTCCATGTCTTCAACTCAATAACGTCTTCATAACAACATAAGGGATTTAAGTTCCCCCCCCTTATCTTTTGTTTTTCTCCAGTCCTTCTTTCATGTAGTTTTATGTCCACTCCTTCCACTTCTGGGTAACATACTATTACCTCTTACTCTTCATAATCTTTACTACCACCATCTTCTTCATAATTTCTCTCAAAATATATATCATTCTCTTCACATACATCTTTACTATACTCATCATCCTCAAATTCATCCTCTTTATCATCAATAGAGGTCTTCATTAGTATCATACTTCACTCCATCATGCCTGTCTAATTTGTTTACTAGACATGGCTTCATGGTTTGCACCACACTATCCATCCTCAACTTTATCTACTTATTGACCATCATGATCTCTCCTAATCTGACAGGTCTTCTTCATTTCATCAAAGTATTTACCACCTCATTTTGAGCCAAGGGTTGTTCAATATCCTCTGTTGCTTCCAATCCTATCACCCTAACCAGGGTTTTTCTATTGAGGCCATTACCTCATGTGAACTTATTATTCTATTAAAACTTCAGATATTCACTCTTATTTTGTGAGCCATCTCTAGACCTCCTCAATGTGTAGTTTCTTCTTAAACTCTTAACTCTACCCAACCTCCTATTGGAGATGACTTCAACAATACTCACTTCTTAACTTCTCCAACTAATCTCTTCCTTAGACATTTCTACCCAACCTCCTCGATGAGAATTGGTGTCTTCTCCAACTCTTATGCAACACACAATGTTTTCACATTTCAACGCTCAATTCGGTTTTCCTCACTCTGGAAAAATCTACCCAACCTTCCGTTGGAGTTGCTTCAATTCCTCAAAGGTCGAAGGGTTTGCCTCTCTTCTCTAGATAAATCTAGCCAACTTCACTATTGTATCTATCCTTAATTCCTTCCACGACTTCTGCGCAACCATAATTGGAGTTGTTTTCCTAAAATATCTCAACTCTTCACCTTTTAACTTGCAACTCTACCCAACACTGCAATGTTGGAGTTGCAACTTCCTCACTTCCTCTGCAACTCTATCCACAATCGCAACTATGGATTCACAACTCATTCACTTCTCACATAGGATACCCCTGTTCTGATACCAACTTGATTCAGTCGTGATGCGGAGCTAACCCCCTATAGGTATTTTTCACTAACAACACTAGTTTCCCTGTGCACAAGGGTGAGGAATTTTCTAGTCCTTTGTTCTAAGCATGCAACAGATAACACACCACAAAAATCAAACGCAAAATCCAAATCTTAAAACTGAATAAACGAGCCTTTTTCATTCATGTACATAATTTACGAATTACATTAATATGCCTCAAAAGGAATTTCCTCAACTCAAATAACAAAGGGTTCTTAAACCCTTCAGTCTTTCATCACTCAACATCTCTACCTATTTGTCTAAGTCTCAACTAGGCCTTACAAATACCTCAATCAAAATCCACTTATTACCTCTACTTGGTTGTGGATTATGCTCGTGCATAGCCTTCTCTTCCTCAATACCTTCTCTATTCTCTCATGGTATACTCCGCCTCTCACTATAGAGTTCGTTAATGCTCTATTTTCCTTCTTTCCTCTTCTATTCTCCATCCTACACTCAACTTCTTAATTCCTTTGTTATCCTATTTGCCTCTACTCAACATCTCCTATATCCAATGACTTCTTCCCTATCTATCTTCTTCCTCTTCTCTCCACTTCTCCTTTGTCCCGAGACCTTTTTTTTTATATAGAGGCTTCTTCTCCCTTCTCATTTTTGTAGAATCTTCTTGTCTATAAGCTTCCCTTGTTTACTCCTCCGTTGATTCATTGAACTACTTTCTTAATTGATAACATTATATGAGAATTAATACCATAAATTCCATCCTTCAATTGATAACATTATATGAGAATTAATACCATAAATTTCATCCTTCAACAAAACCAGGCTTCAAGCACATGGTGGATTATCTTTCTGGACCCTTCATAAACTTCCCGTACAACACGAAATTAACCATTATTAATTCATCTTCCATTGAAGTCCCTTTGTTCATCGGGATATCCCTTCTATCGACATATTTAGATTCATCACGAACTGATCTCGATGCATGCATTGTTCACTCTGATCCATCGCCTTTCTATCCATCAAAATCCCTTTCTTTCTGTATCAAACTCACGTTCCATAGGACTTCCATCCATGCTCTTTCAGGATCACTTCCTAATGATCCGCCTTTGACGAGGACTTCCTCAAATCCTTTCTTCGATGAGGAATATTTGAAACTTCACCTATGATACTTCATAGGACTTATGCTCCATCGAGGATCACTTCCTTCGCATGCCCTATCGGGATCACTTCCTGATACTCTGCCTCCAATGAGACATCCTCGATACATTGTCTATAATATGATATCTGACTTCCAACACTCTGCCTTCGATGAGGTTCCTCTGATCCATCGGGATCTCCCCTCCCCTCCCCTCCCCTCCGTTGGAATCATTCTCTAATGTTGTGCCTCTAATGGGGCTCTTCCAATAACTTTGCCTCGATGCTCCACTGGGATATCTTGATACATCAAACTCCAATCCATCCGATACCCTTGCATGCTACATAAATTCTTTCCAATAATCGGCTTATGATGTGGCGGTCTCGATACTACATTCCCAATATTCCTACGCATGGTTGTGATTGCATCCAATATTCCTGCGGAAAACTGTGATAGAATCTGAAACTCCTACTCCAAGTCTACTCACGATGCTCCTGCATCAATTTCTTATCTCTTAGAAAATTCAACAATGGACAAAATAGGGTTTTCAACATTCATCTTAGAAAAATATAGAGTGAAAACATGAGAGAATTCATCATGTCTAACTAAGAAGCTAATTCTTACACCATTACAAACAATGCAAGAAACCATTAACAAGTATAGGAGCTTCCATTAAAATCATTAACAAAATTTAATAATAATAATAATAATAATCTATTTTTAAGGTCACCGCCAAGCGAGACACCAAATTGGTATATGAGACCCCTTGTTTGTGGGACAAGGGACCCCCCTCTGTGCAGCGATTTAACTGCTAAAGTCTACAGAGGTGTACATACATTACCCCCTCTGGATTTGAACCTGTGACCTCCTAAGAGGAAACACATGCTCTTAACCATTAGGCCCACTCAATATGAAGTAGGATAACCAACAACTTAATATCAATCACACAATGGACATAGTATTTTACCTGGAAACCCAAATGGCGAAAACCATCATATGAATTGCTCAGTCTATTTCGGAAGTCTCTTGTTACAATGTTGCTTATGGATTTCTAGCCTCCTCTCTGTGACCAATTATGTTACAATGTTGCTTATGGATTTCTAGCCTCCTCTCTGTGACCAATTATATTTGTAAATTTCTAAGTTGGAGTTTAAAGTCATAATTATAAGCATAAATTGCGAAGCTAACTAAGAATGGGTTCCTTATTATTAGTTCTAGTATGAACAACAACCACTCTACGCTTTGGGCAAGAAAGCTTATGAGGGTAGAATTAACTATCCGAACATAAACGAAGATAATCAATTTAATAATATAAATAATATCAAATCTTACATATTTATAAAGTTTAGACATAAGATATAAAATAACAATGAAATAAAAAATTGAAATATTGCAGAGATTTTATTAATTATAATTTAGTTAATGAAAACTTTTTTAACATGTTATGAGCTTAAAGAGTTAAATGAATATTATTAGGATTATGATTGATTCTATACATTTTATTTATAAAGTTTAGACATAAGATATAAAATAAGAATGAAATAAAAAAATTGAAATATTGCAGAGATTTTATTAATTATAATTTAGTTAATGAATATGAATCGTGGTATTTGAGTTGTTTATTTATTGTCAATTGGGTGTATCTTTAATGATTAATCGAGAGGAGTTGTTTATGTGTTTTATCCAAGTTTAAGTCCTACTTTTTAAAAGAACATCATGAATGAATGTAATCTAATGTCTATTTCATTAGAACAAAATTATAATATTTACAATCATGCTAATACAAAAGAAGTAAGTGGGCCCTTGTATAGATAGAGGGTTGGAAGTCTAAACTATTTAACTACATCAAGACCAGATACTACATATTCATCTAGCTTACTCATCCAATTCATGGCTTAACAAGAGTCAATAAAAAGCAGCTAAGAACTTCATTCGATACCTGAAAGGGACTATTGACTTTGGTATTGAACACACTAATCATTGGAAGGTTGAGTGGACATGCTATTTAGATTCTGAATGGGAAAGATATCCATATGATAGAAAACACACTACATGATATGTATTTAGTATAGGATCCAAATTCGCAGCAACACTCCGACCAATTGTTTCCTTGTCTTCTAGTGAAGTTGAGTATAAAGCATTATGCACTACCACATGTGAAGCAATTTGGCTAAGACACACTCTTGTAGACATGGGAGAAAGGCAAGGATTACCCACATCTATTAAATGTGACAATTAAAGCTCAATTAAATTGGAAAACAATCAAGTTTACATGAAAGATCAAAGCACATTGAAACTTACCACACTTTGTAAGAGAAAATATACAATCAAAAGAAATCAATTTGATGTGTTATAATGCAAATGGAAATATGGTTGACTTATTACTAAGACCCTCAGGAAGAAAATATTTGTAATGTGTACTTAAATGCTATGTACTATAGAGAATTCATTTCTCCATCAAGGGAGCGTGAAAGAAATTAATATAGAAACAAATTACTTGCAATTTCTTAGAATCACCATAGCTAGTTGTAGTCTATTATGGAAGTGACTTGAAATTTCAATCCTATAAATGCAGCCATTCCTTAATCAATTGAATTATGAACAGATATTTGTCTCTCTCCCATGATGGATCTTTGTTGCATGTAAAGCTCTCTTTATTGCAATCTATTTACTTACAAGTGGGGAGATACTAACATTTGGTTTAGTCCCTGGTACGAGAAAAATATTAGGATAAAACAATTATAGCCTATTGTTTCAAGGGAAAAATGGCATCAATGATGAATAAATATTACAATAATAACTACAATAAAAACAAAAATAATATTCTATGTGGGTCTCATAGTGTCTTATATTATCATAATAGCATGTAGAACTCTGTTTTGTGTGCAATATATCTACACAAAACACTTGTCAAAAAGTTATAAATTACATATTATCCTTTTAGCAAATAAAATTATCACACAAGCAATGGTAACTACATACACCCTCGATTGGATTTTTATTGGTTGTTTCTTAGTCTGTCCTAAATACTAGTTCCATGAATACCCAATTATAACAAATATCAGATGCAACTTTTCATACTAATCTAATCAGCAAAGGCATGCATACAATTAATTTTCCAACTTTAAAATCAACCATATATAAAAAAAATATCCAACATTGAGAAACAAATAAAAGGTTCATTTATTTGATTATATCAAGACAACATCAATACCCTTTTGCAAGTATGGCACTAAATTGATTAACATTGTTATGACTAGATAGTTTGCATTGTTTTTTCTTGTTGAAGATAATTATTTCTTCAGACCCCTGTTCAAATCACTTTGTATTTTCAAGTCGAAGCAATTAATATTTCGCATTAGCAAAGCTTAAGGTCATCTCAGCCAATTCAAGTTTAGTTCAGGTAGTGAGGTCGTCCATAGATGCATTAAAGAAGTTTTGCAATGAAGTTTGATGGTGTTTCATTCAATCTTGTTAAGCATTCAAAGTTTCAGAGTAAGCTATCTACCCAACCATTTGCATTGGGACCCACTGACATCGTCGAGTGGATAGCTTACTCCGTTACCCTCTCCCCCAGACTTACCCATTTTGATTTAACTTACCCAATTTGATTTATGAAAACTTCCAGCTTTGTATGAGATTATATGGACAACTCTATTCGCCTTGAGAATTGACTCCCTCGGAATATTTTTCATTTCATTGAAGTCTCAATAAATGATTGCATAGAACAGTGTAGGCTGATAAACAATTAAGAATAGAAAATATGCATATTCAAATATAACTAAATCTCATACAAGTGTTTTCAGTTTTGTGTCATATTGCATTTTGTGCTTCTGCATAGTTTCAATTCTGAATTGTTAATCAGCGTACACAGTTCTATTTATTCATTTACCGTGACTCCATTGTACTGAAATTATTTGGACTTATTCAATTCTCCATGCGATTATTTCTCGCCATATAATCTCATTAAAATCTGCATATTTTATATTCTTAATTGTTTATCAGCATACACTGTTCTATGCAAGCATTTAATGAGACTCCAATGAAATGAAAAATATTAGAAGGGAGTCAATTCTCCAAGATAATAGAGATGTCCATATAATCTCATACAAAGCTGGAAGTTTTCATAAATAAAATCGGGTAAGTCTTGGTGAGAGGGTAATGGAGTAAGATATTCATTAAACGGCGTTAATGGGCCCCAGTGAAAATGGTCGGGTTGATAGCTTACTCCCAAAGTTTTAGCCATTGTATTTATTGTGACCACGTGAAGTCTTATCATAAGTCCATCATCAAAATTTTAATCTAATGATATTTTATTTTTTGTTTGAAGTTTTTCCCATATCCAAAATCTAGAGATCCTAAGGTCCAACTGGATGACAAGTGGAAACATCTGAGTGGTATCAGTAGTGACTCATTGGAGGTGTCATCATTCATGTTTGAAAGTAATCTCGATGGAGCAAGCTCGATAGTGTATTAGACATAGAGTGGCGAATTTGTGCGAAGGAGTCATCAAAAGAAAGACTTAAAGCATAGTGGAGGAAACCCTGAAAAGGAAAGGAAAATACATCAAATATTATGCATCATAGGTCTGTAGAGAGGCAATCGAAAGGATTGTTGATATAAAAGTGTTAATAGTACATCAAAGTGGTGGCATAAAAACTACCATTTTGGCGAGTGCGGCAAAAGCACATATGGAGAATGTTGATAGGAGAAGTCTGATGTCCCAATAGTTGTATATTCCAACAACATTTCAAAATTTTGTTTTTTATGATGATTGAGTGACTAGTTTTGTTTCATTTTCTGGCCTAATGGAAATTCTGGTCACCGAGAAAAATATCATATACACACACATATGTGTGTGTGTGTGTGTAATTCAACTTGTTAATGAGAGAATGAGATAGAGTAGAACAAAAGAAGATCAAATTGCTTATGTTGTGTATTTGTGGGTAATCTCTTCTATGTTTGTGAATTAGTAAAATCCCATGTAACCTTCAATTTGGTTAGAGATCAAACCGCTCTGTCCCTCCTACGTGTGGTAGCATTTCCCCAAGAGTAAGCTTGGTTATCTAAAATAGAATTTGGAGATGGATTTAAGTAGTAGTTTGGCTCAACCATTGGTTCCCATATTGAATGGTAATTAGAATTATGACACATTGTCAATCAGAATGAGAACATTGTTGCATTCTCAGGATTTGTGAGTTTATGTAATAGTTGGATATCCAAAGCCCACAGATCTTGTATCAGAGTTAGATGTGACTAATGATGAATGTGACCAGTTGAGGGAGACTAGAAAGAGAGATGATAGATCTCTCGGACTTATTCAAAGAGGTCTAGATGACACTATTTTTCCAAAAGTGGTTATTGCTTAAACTTCAAAGATGGCTTGGGACATTCTTGAAACCATTTATCAAGGTGTATCCAAGGTGAAGACTATCAAGTTGCAGAACTTGAGAGGTGATTTTGAAACTTTGAAGATGAAGGAATCATAGTGTGTAGATAATTTTATGACTTACGTCATGAACGTTGTTTGATTTGTAAACGGCTGTGGATATTCCACTGTAATAATTCGTCGCATTGGATATTACAACTTAGTTCTTATTTTATTCTTATTTTTATTGAATTCCAAATAACTGGAACTGAAACAGGAATAATTGGAGCAAATAAGTACACAATCCACACAATAACACATGATATACCCTGGGAAAACCTAATATGGAGAAAACCCATACACAAATGACAGTTATGCCATATTCTTTATGTCAGATTGCAAATACAATGGAAATGTTACTCTCTATGGAGTTACCTATGAATTTGTGGCTAGAATGGCTATGACAGGATCTCCCACATCCTCTATTATACTCTAATATACACTCTCATGTTGTTCCTCAACTATGGAACAATACAATATATAATGGAAACACCCTTCTTCTCGTGGTGGCCTGGNCCCATCCTCTATTATACTCTAATATACACTCTCATGTTGTTCCTCAACTATGGAACAATACAATATATAATGGAAACACCCTTCTTCTCGTGGTGGCCTGGTATTTAACATAGCTCGATAGTTGTCTAGGGTTAATTTTAGGGTTTTTTGCATGACCCAAAACCTAATTAGGGTTAGGGTTTTGGACCTTCTAGAATTTTCTTGAAATTCCAAACGTGGAAATATCCATATGTGTGAGAAATGAGAGATGATGTGGAATCCCCTCAGTACCACAGTGGTCAGTTGTATAGGTCAACTTGCAAGAGGCATAACTTCTTCATATGGACTCCATTTGAGGCGATTTTTGGACAGTTTGAAAGGTCTCATTGTGTAGAAAATGGAATATTCTAGACTATAGTGGGTAGACTATTGGGATATTCTTGAAACTAGTTATCAACATGTATCCAAGGTGAATATTATCAAGTTATGGAACTTGAGAGGTGATTTTGAAACTTTGAAGATGAAGGAATCATAGTCTATAGATAATTTTATGAATTGGGTCATGATTATTGTTTGATATGTAAACTGTTGTGGATATTCCACTGGAACAATTCATCACAACAGATCTTACAACGTAGCTCTTATTTTATTAGTTTATTTTTATTGAGTGCCAAACAATTGGAACTAAAAAATAATAAGCATAGAAAATAAGTACACAAAACACAAGATATGCCCTAGAAAAACACACTATGGGGAAAAATGTCACATACCTCAATTTTGCAAAAACAAATTTATATTATTTGATATTATTGAGGACAATATGTTAATTTTTATGCTAAGTTGTAATTGATGACTTAGCAGGATCAAGGATATTTAATGTAAATTATGAATATTTTGTTATAAATAAATAAATGAGGAGACAACAACTTAGGAGAGCTGTTAAAAGAGTGTTTACTGGTCAAATTGGTGGAGGAGACTGGGTGGAGAGCAAACTAACATGTGGCAATATCCTCAAACCACTTCCAACTGTTGTAGGTGGCAACCTCCCTACATTTGGGGTCATGATTCCCAAAGAAAGTGGAATCAGAGCAGGTGGCTCAATTAATGAAAACTGACCCAAAAGACCTAGGCAATATTTATAAAAATTCCCATTGAAGAGAGCTGAGGCTGCTCATTCTAGAGAAGTGATCATTCAGGTTGAATGAATGTACTTCAGAGAAATTCAATGGAAGGGAAATCTGGAAAGTGTTTGAGGGGATAACTGTTGATTGATCTAGTTGCATATTTTAAGCTGAGAGCAGAGTGTTTACTGAGATATTGAAGTAGTCAGTTGACAGAGGGTTCTACTGTTTGCACTCTCCACCAGTTCTCAGCCAAAAAGACCAGGAACAGGCTCAGGGGTCCTGAGGAAGCGTTGTTTGAGCGCTCTCCAGGAGATTGGTAGGGAGGAACAACCTCCTAAAGATGTTGTCGTCTGTCCTCAACAGGTTATAAGTTATTTTATTTGACTGTGTAGATAAATAAATCTTAGTTAACTGCTATGTGAATGTTAATAATTCAGTATGGGAAATGTTTGAGTTAGTATTTTTATTGAATTGTTATAGAAATGAAATGTATTTAGAGAATAATGTGTTAGAATTAAAATGAATTTCTAAACTGTGTTTTTCCACTCCTAGAAACCAGGTTCTACTCCAACATAGATAGAATGCTTTAAGTAGATAAGAGAATGAAAATGGTAGATAGGATTGTGTAACTGTAGATAGCAGAGTAATTTTATTTTAATGTTTTAAATATTATGGAGGAAAATAGTGTTGTGATTTAATTGGGTTTACTGTTTTTATTTAGTTTAACTAAACAAATTGCAGAAAGGAAACAGTAAACTACATTAGAGTTACAGAGTTTACTTTCTATCCTTTAGAGAACTCTGAATAAATTCTTTGTGATAAAAATAGTAAATGGAAACAATGTAAATATAAACAATAACTAATATAAAACTAAATATTTACATTTTAGAAACTATTTTACATTTACTAGACATGCTTATACCTTTGAAGGAAGAACCTCAGGGTCGAAACCCTAATAAATTATTTATCTATTATAAATTTATTTATTTAAGATATATTCTTTTTTTTCCTCGGAAAAAATTCATAATTTTATTTCGAAGTGGAACAAAATTACATCTGCACATGTAAGAGGATCACTAAGGATCCCTACATTGTCACATATTATCTGTCTCATATTATCATAACCAAAAAATTTACAAAAACGGTCCCAGCCTGTAATAGCAGATACTATTAGCGAGATACAGCACAGAAAATATGAATATCCAATTCATAAATTTGTTGTCTCAGAAAACTGCCAAACTGTAATATATATTTAAGCAAATCAGCTCGATACTATATGGATATCAAACCCAAATCAGAGTAAACAGGTCACAAAATATGGAAAGTATATCCAATTCATATATTTGATGTCTCAAAATAAACTGTCCCGAATAATATATATAAAGCATATACAGCTCGATACATATAGGGAGATCAAAACCAAATCAGAGTAGATGACAAGTCACAAAAACTGAGCCAAAAATCAATGCTGATCAAATACTGCTTCATGAAACGGCCGATGATAATAGCTGAATGAACCCTTGCGAGAGTGAACAGTTATCCTCCAGATGCCAAAGTCTAAATGCCACTACGTCGCTTCCTTGGATAACCGATCAGCTACCCCATTCCGTTCCCTATAGACATGAGTAAAAGAAATATGATTAAACTGTTGTTTTATACGGATCACCTCCTCCAGAATAGGTAAAAGTATCATCACATGGCACTGAATAGTCTCTTTTTCCCATTCAATAACTAGCATAGAGTCACCAAAGACCTGTAAAGACAAGCAACCCTGTTCCAAAGCAAATAAAAGTAGTAGCCTGAGTGTCATTAATTCAGCATAATTGTTTGATCCCCTCCCTAATCCAGCCGAGAAATGAAAATAATGAGACTCAGATTTGTAAAGTACTCCACCCCCACCACATCTCAATTGCCGAGCTTGAGAAGCTCCATCAAAGAATCCCCAAGGGAGAGCTTTGTCAATCAGTTCCTCCCGCACAGGCCTATCTCAGGTTCCCTGAAATGATGAATAATTGCAACAATTTGAGCCACAACAGACTCCATCGGGATTTGACAGTCCTGAAAAATAATCTTGTTTTGTGTTATCCAAATCCCCCGAGTGAAGATACAAGGAACAACTCGGAGAGAGTTATGGCCCGACCACCAGCTTTGAAATGCTTGGAGAGCAGTATCTCCCTGCCACCCCCCGATGAAACCCATATGTTTACACACTTCAGTCCATATAGTTTGTGAATAACTACATTGAACAAAAAGATGATGAATAGTTTCCTCAGCCTTCCGACACATCGCACATAAGCCTGGGCCTTCAAGAAATCTCTTTTGCAAAATGTCCCATGTTGGAGCTTTATTTTCCAATTTAAGATATATTCTATTTACATTAATAATTATAAAAATAAAAATAAACATTACAAGAAGATTATAGTGTATACTATAGACTGTTTACAGTCTTTTCTTAAAACAAATATATTTTATAAGTCAAATTATCACCACACGCCTGTAATAGTCAAACCGAAGAAACAAGAAGTAAATCCTAAGTAATAATAAATTAAGAGTATATTTATACTATGGTTTCATTCCATTAAAACCCTAATTAGTATATTCTGAACAGGTAAGTATAAAAAAAATACAGTTTTTACATCACAGCTGATCTACAGTCCTCACATTAACAATAATTACTTACAAAAGATAACTTAAACAGTATTTATCTTCACTAACAGTCGAAGAAGGAAAGACCCTAATTACACATAATCGTAATTTACAGGATTACAAAACTATTGCATGAACGAGACAGAGCTCGAAGTTAAAATCCTTCTTAACACCAAATGTATTACATTGTCAGGCTGTAGGGCTAAGACATAATCAAATTACATCACACAACTCAAGGTCGGTATTACCCAGCATCGTAGCGAGGGTTTGTAAACAAAACTGAAAACAACTTATTAAAACCTCATTTACAGTAATATCTTTTATAAGACAATGTATAAATTATCAGGGTATTCGAAACAGAGACCAATTAAAGACCATGAAGATAGGAGAACATCCACATTTTAAGAAACAGAGTATGATATTACTTAGCCATAAGGCTGTAATTCCGGTTTACAAGTCAAGAAAAGATAATTACAAGTCATGGCATGGAAGTTGGAGTTACCTTGCAACAGGAAAGGGTTTTAATAACATAAACTAAGTAATAACTGAAAACCAAGCATCTAAACAATGGATAAATCGAAGCCGTGCTTCCTTTCCAACTGAAAACCCCTTTTCCCCTTAACCATTACAAGCAGGGAGATGCCACGTTTTAACCGGGGCTTACCTGTTTGGTCTTGAAGTCAATTCAATGTTGGAGAGGATTCTTCCAAGCTTAATGGCAACTGTAACCTGCAAGCGAAAATCAAAGAGTTTAATTAGAAACTGGGTTTTATAATATTGTAACTGTAACTTGAAATTTATAAAAAAATAGTATGGTAAAACTTAGACCTGAAGGCAAAGAACTCTGGAGCCGAGGAGAAATCAAACCAGCACAACGAACAACACTTTGAAGAACAATCCTCGGGCTAAGCTGTGACAAAGGCAGCGGGGTTCATATTCCAAACTACACCAAGGATGGAGCAGGTTGAAAGCTATGACAATGGCAATGCAAAGGACCAACACTCAAACTACTGATAGAGTCCACCCTCATAGCAACTCAATGCTCATAGAAAGAAACCAAGATAAGAGCTTTGTATCTTTCAACCCTCATACTAGAGTGGCAGCATTTCCTTACACACAAAAAGGAGCTGTAAAACGAGAACAAGCGAGCCTCTCATGGCCGTGAAGAAACCAGACTGTACAGAGCTAAACCCTCGTGGAAGAATGAGAATTTAGGATTACATTGCAAGTTTTTAAATTGACTATTGCTTGGTGGGGGCTTCTCCACGTGTCCACTGAAATTTTTATCAAGTTGTGGGTCGAGTCATATAGTTCTCCTACACTGTCGGGAAGAACAATATTATTGCCAATCATAAAATGTTTTAACACTAATGATAAGGTTAGTAACATATCATTGTTATGTCGGATAACATGGAATCAACCCATCGATATAGTCATATTTTATATTCAACCAATAATACATTTTGGTATAATTCATTTCGTTGTATGTGCTGTTCGATAACACCATAATAAATCCATTATGAAAACATATTATAATTTATTATCATTTGCATTGAATAACACTAAGTTCAATTCTTAGTAAATGAATATAGTGGAGATCAATAATGAAGTTTAGGCTTTCGACTTATAGTCAATAATACTCCTAATGAATCTTCACACAAATCCTTTTTTTTTTTAAAGGAGTAATGCTATGTTTACATTAGTGTTATGAAAAATCAAAGTTGATAAGATAAATATCTTAGGTTTAACTTTGCATATATAAAAGTTAGGTAGTATTTTCTACACAAGAATATCTTCTACTTTTGCATGAAGTACATAGTATTATGGATGAGAGACTTCTTAAAAGTTAGTAATATTTGGGTTTCCATAAAGAACCAAGTTCTTATTAATCAAACCAATGTTTAGATTAAACTTGGTAAATACAGGATAGTAATGTTATTAAGTGATGTAATTTTGTTACAATACTAGTGACAAGATGAAACTAGAATGATTGGAATTATAACTTAACGACTATTGTGTAAGTAAACATTTATAACTGTAATACAATAATAAGCTGATAATTTTTCTCTACTAGAGAAGAATCAAAAGTAGAGCTAAAGGTTCTATTGAAGCTTTTTCTTTGAAGGCCTTAGATTTATTATCATGCTTATAAGCAGAGTCTTAGATATTAGAATTAGCAATGGTAGTAAACTCTTGTTTCAGTAAAAGTGTCGTTATATGAAATCAAGAGTTCCATATAGAACTTGTAAGTAACTTAGCTTATAGCTGAAAAGAATATTTTCTGAAGTAAAAGTTCATGCTGGTGAAAGACCTTTAGTATGGCAAGGATATTGGTCTTTTGACATAAACTTAAAAATACTATCATAGTTGCAAAACAAATAAAGAAAAGTTACTTTACCTCGTAGTATCCTTGAACTCTATTAAGCAAATTTTTACTCTAGCATTTTATATATGCTAAAGAAGTATATCTGGAATTAACGCTTTAACAAACTCCTATTTGTTCAAAATTTACCTATTGAACCTATAAGATCCAGAAATCCAGCTGAGTTAGCAATTGCTAAGTAAGCCCCAGTTAAGAACATAACTTCTCACCTACTTGACAAAATCAAATCATCAGTACAGCTAGAAGTAACTGAATGCAGGCCATATACATAACATATCAAAATTAAAGTGGTATTAGTTTTATGTGTTTGAAGTTAATCACCACTTTTGTTAGCTGTTTCATTTTTCCGCTAGCCGCTAGTAGTTATAGACAATTTATGTTACATTAAAAAGATTTAATTTTTGTGAAAATTTGGGGTTTTGACATGTGGTATCAGAGCACAAGGTTCAAACACTAGGCCTTGATGAAGACCAACTTGCTTTTATAAAATAGTGAATTTAAATTATTTTACTGATGTTATTTTCTTTCAATGTTATTCAACAAAGAAATTGTTTCTGAAGTTTAACAACAGGTATGGAAAGACTGGAGGAATGTGTGGAAGAGGAATCTCCCTTTATTGAACAAGAAAACTTACAAAGAGACCCTATACAAGAAGACATAACCACTAATTCCTTATAACTTTTACAAACAGTAAAAGACTTAAAATCTGAAATGGAATCTGTTAAACGGAAAAATGAAAGGATTCTGAGAGCTTAGGAGGAGCTAAATCAAATCCTAACAGAAAGATTTAAAACTGAGGGGAGGGGTAAAAGAGCTAATTCAGAAGATATAATTCATCAACATAAATATAAAAAGATTAAACAGACTAAAAATGAAAGCAACTCATCTTCAGAGGTATTTGGTGATCAACGTAATTTTCATTCCACTAGTGATAGTAGTGATGACAACCATTATACTAAAAAGAGAAAATATAAATCTTATGAGGAAATTTCTGGGGAGTTTAAAAAGATTAAACCACCAACAATCAATGGAGAAACTGAGAAGAGGGAGGAAGTGAAATCCTGGTTATCTGGGATGAAGAAGTACTTCCAGATTTATAACTATTCTAACCAATTAAAGGCTAGAATGGCTATCTACAATCTTTCAGGAAAGGCTGATATTTGGTGGCAAGACTTAAAGAGAGTGAAGGGAATAAGAGAGAAGAACGTAAATTGGAGTACCTTCAAGAAGTACTTTAAAAAGAAATTTCTATCTGAGCAGTACTATGAAGAGAGAGCAAAAGAATTCTATGAGCTTAAACTAGGTTCAATGACTATGAAAGATTTGAACAGCAAGTTTTTAAGTCTTCTTAGGTATGTGCCATACCTTGTAGATGAAAAACCAAAGGTACAATGATTCCTCAGTTGTTTACCTTATCACATAAATGATAGGATTGAGTATGACAATCCAAAAAATCTGGAAGAGGCTATGAGGAAAGCCAATTTCTGTTTTGAACAGAATCAGAAGAAGGAGAGCATGGCCAACTGGAAGGCCAAAAAGAATAAGAATCATTATGATCAAAAGAAGAAAGAGTTTGTACCCAACCGAAATTCTAAAAAAAATAAGGCCACAAATTTTCCTAACAAGAATTTCCAAGGGAATAAGAATAATTCATCAAGCAATCAGAACAATTCAAAGGGGAAAGAGTCTGCTAATTTTCATGGTAATTACACAAATAACTTTGAACGCAAAGAACCCATAAAGTGCTGGGAGTGTAATGGCCCACATTATGCCTTAGTATGTCCTAATCAGAAAAAGATTGTCAGTAATATTCATACTATACAGGAAGAAATGACTGATGGAGATTTTGCGAGGACTATGCCCAGAATCAATGCAGCCTTGGAGAGTCGACAAGCAGAATATCAAACTTCCATGGTGGAAGTAGAAGGTAATATAAACCAAACCCCTATATCTATTTTAATTGATACAGGAGCTAGTCTCAGTTATATTTCACCTAAATTGGTAGAAAAATGTAAGCTTCTTGTTGAAAATTTTGAAAATTCTTGGTTGGTTCAGTTAGCCACTGGCGCAAAAAGGAAGGTAACTTGTTTTGTAAAGAAATGTGCAGTAGTTATGGATCAATTTGAAACTGTTGTAAAGCTTAATGTGCTACCTCTTGGTTCTTGCGACATACTAATCAGTATGGATTGGTTAGAGCAACATAGGGTGATTTTAAATTGTTATGATAAAACCTTTACATGTATAAATAATGATTGAAAATCAATGTGTAAAGGGAATCCCTAGAAAAACAACCATGAGGCAGATTTCTGCTCTGCGGCTTAAGAGAGTTGTTAGGAAGGGTTGTAAGGCTTATGCAGTAACAGTAACTGATGAGGAAAATCTAAATAAAATAGACAAATTAAAATTGGAGGACATACCATTTTTAAGAGAGTATGCTAATGTATTTCCGGAAGAAATTCCAAGACTACTTTCGGAAAGGAAGCTAGATTTTACCATTGAGTTGGTACCTGGTGCAGTACCCATCTCAAAGGCCCCTTATCAAATGAACATACTTGAACTTAATGAACTTAAATCACAATTAAAAGAACTTATTGAAAAGAAGTATATACGACCCAGTGTATCTCCTTGGGGGGCACCTATCATCTTCATTAAGAAAAAGGATGGAACCATGTGACTTTGCATAGATTACCGCCAGTTGAATAAGATGACTATTAACAATAGATACCCGTTGCCTCGCATAGATGATATGTTTGATCAACTACGTGGAGCCCCGGTGTTTTTGAAAATTGATTTAAGGTCTGGATATCATCAAGTTAGGATTAAAGATGAAGACATCTTTAAAACAGCTTTTAGAACTCGATATGGCCATTACGAGTTTGTTGTTATGCCATTCAGGCCTACTAATGCCCCAGCTATTTTTATATGTTTAATGAACAACGTTATGCATAAGTATCTAGATAAGTTTGTGGTCATGTTTATCGACGACATATTAATCTATTCGAAAACTGAAGAAGTACATAAAGAACATTTAAAATTTGTATTGCAAGAGTTACGAGATCATCAACTCTTTGCAAAGTTTAGTAAATGCGATTTCTTTAAGGATAAAATTCAGTACTTAGGTCATGTGATGACTAAGGAAGGGATTTCGGTGGATCCCGAAAAGATAAAGACGATTGAAGATTGGTCAGTTCTTAAGGATGTAACTGATGTTTGATCCTTCATGGGAATTACAGGTTATTACCGGAGGTTCATTGAAAGTTTTTCAAGAATCACAAATCCGATTACTTCTTTGCAAAAGAAAGGAAAGAAACTTGATTGGAACCAAAAATGCGAGGATAGCTTTAAAAAGTTAAAAACTTTATTAACCAACACACCTATTTTAAGAATAGTTGATCCAAATAAATATTTTGTAGTGTTTACTGACGCCTGTAATGATGGCTTAGGTGGAGTATTGAGTCAAAAAGGGCATGTTATTGCTTATGAGTCTAGGAAATTAAAAATTCATGAAAAGAATTATGCAACTTATGATCTGGAATTAGCTGCTGTTATACATGCTCTAAAGATGTGGCGTCATCATCTGATTGGCAGAAAATTTATTCTAATGACTGATAATAAAGGACTAAAATATCTGCTAGATCAGCCTAATCTAAATGCTAGACAAGCTAGGTGGCTAGCTTTTCTAAGTGAGTATGATTTCGAAATTCAGCACATTAAAGGGAAAGAAAATAAAGTTGTTGATGCATTAAGTAGAAATCCAAGGCTGAACTATACAACAGTTATCAACACTTATACAACAGATCTAAATGAACAGCTTAAAGCAGGGTTAGAGCAAGATGAAATTTATCAAAATTTACAAGCTAAAACGAAAGAAAATCCAACAGAAAGCTTAAGTAAAGGGTACAGTTTGAATGAAAAAGGATTTTTACTGTATAAAGATAGAATGTATGTACCTAATGTACCTAAAGTTAAGTTATTACTTTTAGATGAAATCCATAAAACTCCATACTCATGCCATCTAGGTTATCAGAAGACTATAACTATGTTAAGAAAATAATATTTTTGGCCAAACATGAAGACTGAACTGGTAGAATATATCGTTAGGTGTTTTGAATGTCAACAGGTGAAAACTGAACTTCAACACCCAGCTGGATTACTTCAGCCATTACCCATTCCTAGTTGGAAATGGGAAATAATTAGTCTCGATTTTGTTACTGGACTACCTAAAAATCAGAATTTAAATGATTCTATCATGGTAGTGGTCGATAAATTAAGTAAAGTAGCCCACTTTATACATGTTAAAACTACGTATAAAGATGCAAACATAGCTAATATCTTTCTAAAGCGAATTTTTCGACTGCATGGGATACCGAAAGTTATAATCTCAGATAGAGACCCTAAATTTACAGGTAACTTTTGGAAATCTCTGTTTAAAGGATTAAACACTACACTAAATTTTAGTACTTCGTTCCATACTCAAAGAGATGGACAAACTGAAAGAGTAAATCAAGTACTGGAAGATTTACTAAGAATATATGTGAAAGACCAGCCAGGTAAATGGGAGGATTATTTGCATCTGGTAGAATTTGCTTATAATAATAATTATCAAGCATCGGCCAGATTTAGTCCTTTAGAAATCTTGTATGGAAGGAAATGTAACACTCCTATCTCTTGGACTAATCCGGTGGATAGATTAGTGTTAGGTCCTGAAACATTGAAAGAAATGCAAGAAATTGTAAAGCAGGTACAAGGTAATCTTAAAACTGTGCAAGATCGACAAAAGAGTCGAGCAGACCTTAAAAGAACTCCAAAAGAGTTTCAGGTAGGTGAACATCTGTTCATCAAGGTGAGACCCAAAAAGAGCTCTCTGAGGTTGGGTAGTTGTGCAAAATTAGTACCTCGTTACTATGGTCCATTTGAAATACTATCTAGGATTGGACAAGTAGCTTATCAATTAGCATTACCACCGAATTTAAGAGTTCATAATGTTTTTCACATTTATGTATTAAAGAAATATGTTCATGATGCTACTCATGTTGTTAACTGGAATGATGTACAGGTGGAACTAGAAGGAGATTTTCTGGTGGAACCGGACTGTATCCTCGGGCGGAGAGAGATCACACTTCGGAACCACACCATTGGTCAGGTGAAGGTACAATGGAAGCACCTTAGTCTAGAGGAAGCCACCTAGGAATTGGAAAGTAATATGAGGGATGCATATCCAATTCTGTTCCAGGGGAATTCTGAGGATGAAGAATAAATAACATCGAGGACGATGTTATACTTTAAGGGGGGGTGTATGTCACATACCCCAATTTTGCAAAAACAATTTTATATTATTTGATATTATTGAGGACAATGTGTTAATTTTTATGCTAAGTTGTAATTGATGACTCAACAGGGTCAAGGATATTTAATGTAAATTCTGAATATTTTATTATAAATAAATAAATGAGGAGACAACAGCTTAGGAGAGCTGTTAAAAGAGTGTTTACTGGTCAAATTGGTGGAGGAGACTGGGTGGAGAGCAAACTGACATGTGGCAGCATCCTCAAACCACTTCCAACTATTGCAGGTGGCAACCTCCCTACATTTGGGGTCATGATTCCCCAAGAAAGTGGAATCAGAGTAGGTGGCTCAATTAATGAAAACTGACCCAAAAGACCTAGGCAATCTTTATAAAAATTCCCATTGAAGAGAGCTGAGGCTGCTCATTCTAGAGAAGTGATCATTCAGGATGAATGAATGTACTTCAGAGAAATTCAATGGAAGGGAAATCTGGAAAGTGTTTGAGGGGATAACTGCTAATTGATCTAGTTGCAACTTTTAAGTTGAATATCATACTACTGAGATCAGAGTGTTTACGGAGATATTGAAGTAGTCAGTTGACAGAGGGTTCTACTGTTTGCACTCTCCACCAGATCTCAGCCAAAAAGACCAGGAACATGCTCGGGGGTCCTAAGGAAGAGTTGTCTGAGTGCTCTCTAGGAGATTGGTAGGGAGGAACAGCCTCCTAAAGCTATTTTCATCTGTCCTCAACAGGATCTAAGTTATTTTATTTTACTATGTAGATAAATAAATCTTAGTTAACTGCTATGTGAATGTTAATAATTCAGTATGGGAAATGTTTGAGTTAGTATTTTTATTAAATTGTTATAGAAATGAAATGGATTTAGAGAATAATGTGTTAAAATGAAAATGAATTTCTAAACTGTGTTTTTTCACACCTGGAAACCAGGCCATACTCTAGCATAGATAGAATGCTTTAAGTAGATAAGAGAATGAAAATGGTAGATAGGATTGTGTAACTGTAAATAGCCGAGTAATTTTATTTTAATGTTTTAAATATTATCGAGGAAAACAGTGTTGTGATTTAATTGGGTTTACTGTTTTTACTTAGTTTAACTAAATAAATTGTAGAAAGGAAACAGTAAACTACATTAGAGTTACAGAGTTTACTTTCTATCCTTTAGAGAACTCTGAATAAATTCTTTGTGATAAAATAGTAAATGGAAACAATGTAAATATAAACAATAACTAATATAAAACTAAATATTTACATTTTAGAAACTATTTTACATTTACTAGACAGGATTATACCTTTGAAGGAAGAACCTCAGGGTCGAAACCCTAATAAATTATTTATCTATTATAAATTAATTTATTTAAGTTATATTCTATTTACATTAATAATTATAAAAAAAAACATTACAAGAAGATTATAGTGTATATTATAGATTGTTTACAGTCTTTTCTTAAAACAAATATCTTTTATAAACAAGCAAGAAAGGTTTAATATAACAAGTCAAATTATTAGCACACACCTATAATAGTCAAACTGAAGAAACAAGAAGTAAAGCCTAAGTAATAATAAATTAAGAGTATATTTATACAAGGGTTTCATTCCATTAAAACCCTAATTAGCTTATTTTGAACAGGTAAGTATAAAAAAAATACAATTTTTACATCACGACTGATCTACAGTCCTCACATTAACAATAATTACTTACAAAAGATAACTTAAACAGTATTTATCTTCACTAACAGCCGAAGAAGGAAAGACCCTAATTAGACAGAATCGTAATTTACAGGATTACAAAACTAGTGCATGAACGAGACAGAGCTCAAAGTTAAAATCCTTCTTAACACGAAATGTATTATATTGTTATGCCATAGGGCTAAGACATAATCAAATTACATCACACAGCTCAAGGACGGTATTACCCAGCATCGTAGCGAGGGTTTGTAAACAAAATTGAAAAACAACTTATTAAAACCTCATTTACAGTAATATCTTTTATAAGACAATGTATAAATTATCAGGGTATTCGAAACAGAGACCAATTAAATACCATGAAGACAGGAGAACCTCCACATTTTAAGAAACAGAGTATGATATTACTTAGCCATAAGGCTATAATTCTGGTTTACAAGTCAAGAAAAGCTAAATACAAGTCATGGCATGGAAGACGGAGTTACCCTGCTGTTGAGGCCTGGTATCTAGTAGTCTGTCTTCCTGTATAGCTGCAGCAAAAGGAGGAGTACAACAGAAAAAATCCGAGTTTTACATGAGCTCGATCTTGATTGACTGTATNTACATAGCTGTAGCAAAAGGAGGAGTACAACAGAAAAAATCCGAGTTTTATATGAGCTCGATCCTAATTGACTGCATAATATGCCACCAGCCCTTCCCCGGGCTCAAATGTGTTTGGGACAGGAACAGAATGCCCGTATATGCAGCCTTTAAGCTACTGGGGGCTCATTAATACCATAGTTACTACCGAGAAATCTGTGAGCATTTTATCATGCCTCTGCACACTCTTGTCTTCCAAAAGGAATGTGACTGCATGTCTGAAGAAGCCATGCAGGTAATAGATGAATACGGTGATTTTTTCTTGACAGAAAACGGAATGTATCTGAGAATGTTTGGTGGGTCAAAGACACCTTATCTGCTGCCCAAGTATGCAACAGATTATATCATCCATAAGGAGGCTGTGAGACAAGTATTTATTGACGGAGTTGGTCATTTCTTATTTTCAAAGAAGAAGGCTGTCTACCCACCCTTACCATTTAAGTTAGGCAGCTACAGTTTCGCCAATGTGAAACAAGCTCCAGAATTTATAGAGGAACTAGAGAGGTTCCGCTTTGGGGAGATGCCCTTCAGGAGAAATGACACCCATGAAAGAATGGCCGAACATTGCAGAAAACACAAGGTGTTTTATGAGTACACCCATCATTTCGACAATGATGAATCCGTGTTCAGAAGAGCCCCGAACATGACAGCACTCAATAAAAGGTTCAANTCTTAGTAAGAGGTTCAAACCGAAGCACTCCACCAAGGGTGGGGAAGGATCTGAATAAGAGAAGGATGAGCAGGCTAAGGCTGAGGAAACAGCCCGAAGAATAAGAGAAGAGGGCCAAAGGCTAGAAGAGGAGGCTGCGGAATGGCTCCAGAAAGGAGAAGAGGAAAAGAGGAAAGCTGCCCAGGATGCAGCTGAAAGAGCAAAAGAAACAGCTAGAGAAGCCGAGGAGGATGCTAAGCAAGCAGCTGAGGAAGCCCAGAGAAGGCTGAATGAAGAGCTTCGCAAACAGGAAGCTGAGAAGACAGAATTGATACAACAATCAGCTTCTGAAATACCACCAGAACAAAGTCAGGGTGAAGAAAACCCTGAGGTGCAGACCATGCAAGTGGTCACTACTATCACTCCTACAACTCCCATGCTTCAGTTAGTGCCCTTTGCACACAAAAAGGGGGAAGAAGTCCCTGATTTTAGCACAGTATACTATGATANCCTAATTTTAGCACAGTATACTATGATAGGGCTACCAAAAGGATTATGAGGAGAACTGAGAAAAAGATAGAGGCTGAAGGAATGACCAGCACAATGATAACTGATAAAGCTGTGATGGTCGGGACAGATAAAGATCCAAAGTTTTTCATAAGGGCTGGCAGGGCAGCAATAGACGTTACGGAGGACAATGTAGATCGAATGATGAAGGAGATAGACTCAACCAAGAAAACCTCCGCTCAGCTGAAGGACACCCTCAGGAAGGAAAGAGAAGATGGAAATAGGCTGAAAAGAAAGTATGAGCATGTGCTTAAATAAATGGAAGCCACGAAGAGCGAAATCCATGACATTCAACAAGAAGTACAGGTGAAAGAAACAACACAAGAAGCCCTGGGAAAAGCCCAGGAGGAGATTCAAGTTTTAAAGGATGAAAAGGAGCAGCTGAGGGTAAAGATGGAAGACCTGATGGAGCAACAAAAGATCATATATGAATCCAATACCTTGAGCATTAAGGAGCTGAAAAACCAGCTGGAAGAAGCAAAGGCACAGCAGGTCAATCTGCAGCCAGTTAAAGATCACATCTTGGCTCAGAAAGCTAAGGTGCTGCACCTGCAGAATGCTCTAGAGCAGGAAAGATGTTAGGTCCTCCAGATTGATGGCAGACTGGACGAAATTTTAGACACATCTTCTTATTTTGTGGACAGGTCGCAAGACATACTTGAAGTACTGACTTCAAGGATAACCTGGATGGAGGATGACAAAGAAGTCCCAGCTGAGCTAGTAGTCAAAGATAAACAAGCTTTGAAACGGGACCATGACCTGATGGAATTTGCCGTCAACACTGCAGCAGATTATCAGAAGAATATTAAGAAAACAAAGGGAGCATGCTCCGAATTCTTTAGAAGAGCCCTGGTCGCCTACAATTGTTGTCAGGCAGAAGCTGGGCAGAGATTACAAGAGTTGCCAACTCATGATGCATTCGTAGAAATGTTGCAGAAAAGGAAACAAGATGAGGAAGCCAAAGTGCAATGCATCAGTGCTATTGATGAACAAATCTTCAGAAATGAAATAGGCCACTCGGCCATTAGCGTACAGCTCTTAGAGGAACAGGTACGGTTGAACCCAGCCAGAATTGAGGCCATTCGGAAGCAAGCTGACAAATTCGAGCTGAACATTTAGTTTCTGGAACCTAGCTTGTTTGAGAGTCTCACTGCTGAAGCAGCAGCATGGAGAAAGTTCTTGGAAGACCAAGTAGCACCCTCCTCATGAGAAGGACCGGTCAAACTTTGTATATTTAAATAATTTGTAAAAGGTTGTAGGAAATTGAAACGTTGGGGAGCCCAAAGGTCACTTTGGGCAACCCAACCAATTTTGCTTTTTGTATAAAACTAGGGAAGGTAGACAAAGAAAGGGATTTTTCCCAGTTAGACTGGAGGACTTATTGTAAGAAGAACTACTTCATTTTGCAATAAAGAGTTGGTTTTCCTGTTGGAGAAAGAACTGTGAAGTGTTCCAAATGCTGTACCATGGACGGCGGAAAGATGAATTACTTTGCTTTTCAGCTTATGTCTGTGAATCGTGAGATTGTTGTAACTTTATGACCTATGTATGGTTGAATAATTTCTGATTTTATTTATGGAAATTTCACTTAGAGTAATGCATGTGTTTGTATATAACAATTGGCTATCTGGTTGTTAGAATATTTTCTCACTCATGTGTTGTAAACGTAAATAACAGCTATCTGTAATTTTTTTTATCATACATGAAAGTAGTATATTACTCACAAATAATCATATTCTGGCTCCTCGGGGATAGATAGTTAGTCATCTCATTTCATAGTTGCACATGTGGTTTAGATGTTGGTGAGCATAAGACGAGAGGTAAGAACCTGCGTAGCGCATTGTGTCGTTCCTTGCATCTTTATCACCCTGCATGGTTAAGATAGGCATATGCATTGCATATATTAAGTCAAAATACAAATTCCGGTGGACCGGGCCGCAACCGGTAAACCCTTGTTCTTACTTTGACCCACGGTAGCCGGACCGTAAACCGGACGGATTCCCTATACCAAACAGTCAGCGGGCTAGTTGGGAACGTTGATTGGGGAGAATCCCTTACTGTTGCCTCCTGCGAATTTCCAGGCCTCAATAGTTTTGGCGCTAGAAGGAGGGTCGCCAGAAAAGGCTGGCCGTGCAACTAAATTTCCCGAGACTACCCTACCAGCAGAGTTTGTTTTGAAGCTTTCAATCTCACTCAAGTTTGAGGTTTCCTGTCTTTGAAACCCTGTTTTCCTAGTGGTTTTTGTTGCTCGTGCTCATGGCCGGTAATCAACCCAATCCCTTGCCAGCTTGGAGAGCTAGGTCGCCTCTAAACTTGAATCCTCCTTTACACAATTTTCCTCAAGCCTTCGACAAGCTTTTACCTAAGTTTGACCCTGTGGATCATGTCGTTGTAGATGATCACCTTCAAAGCTTTTACCTGGCACTAGAAGGGCTAAGGGCTGAAGAGCATGAAGACGTAGTGTGCAGGCTTTTTCCTCATACTCTGAAAGGATCAGCAGCCTCCTGGTATTTTGGACTACCTATGCATTCCATTCCTGATTGGGATACTTTTGAAATAATTTTTAGAAATAAATACACAACCCAGAAGACTCACGCCTCGTTGATGAAAGGGCTTGGTTTGTTGAGAAAAGAGAAGAATGAAAAGGTACGAAGTTTCACGTAGAGATTTTCACTGTACCTAAATTTTTTTTCTGTTGTGGACAGACCCTCAGATAAAGTCTTAAGTGAGTATTATACCTCATCCCTAGGACCTGAGCTGGCTATGTTTGCCAAGATGAAAGTCAAGCCTACATTGGTGGAAACTTATCAAGAGGATGAAAGTGTAGAGGATAAAAGTGAGAGTATAGAGGACTATCCTGACTCAGTTGAAAGGAAAACCATCGTAAAAAGAAGCTCATTGCTGTCCAAACCTAGAGAAGATCAGCCATATGATTATCATGAGATGATGAAAGTGCTTCAGAAGCTGTCCAACTGAGTTATAGAGTTGGAAAAGGAAAGGGACGTTCAAATAACCAATAAGCCTCCCCATCCCAGAAAAGAAGATAATAATCAATGGCAGGTCCCCCCACCAAACGTGGCATCAATAAACATAACAGAAATAGGAGGAGATAATTTCTGTACCTTTCATCAACAACCCCACTCGGAGAAGAGATGTCCTCAATGGATACATTCGATGACACGGGTGATGAATAAATTGTTGGATCCAGAATTGACTAGGCACAGTGATGAGGAAGAAAAGAGGAAACAGACCATAGAAAAGAAAGAGGATGATACTATGTTTTCATGGAATGGAGTTTCACTACTTAGAATTGAAGAAACTGCTCCCCAACCTCAGCATACACTCACAACCACAAAGAATGAGAACCTGGCCATTGAGAACAATGCAATAATGTCAAGGGTTCAGGATTTACAAGGGGAGATAAAGGGGCAGGCTGATATGAGGGCTAAAGATGACTCACCTAAAGATATTCAGGGAAAACAGGAAACATAACTACCCATTAGACTTACCAAGCTAGTAGAAGATGACAAAGAAAGCACATCTGATAAGCTAAAGGAGGAGTTGCCCACAACAAACCAACCAGTAGAGGAAAAGATTGAGCTCATCAAGACAATGAGAACCAGCGCTCCACCTTTCCTTGTGACTCTTGAAATTCTAAATCATAATGTCCATAATTGTTTGGTAGATTCTGGATCATCCATGAATGTTATGCCTTTGATAGTTTGCAAAAAACTCAATGGACAGATAAAGCCTACTCTTTGGGATGTCACACAACTTGACAAAACTAGTGTCAAGGTAGTAGGAGAGATGAAGAACGTGATGATTCAGCTATCTGCAAACAAAAGGATATGCCATTACACTGACATCATAGTAGCAGACATTCCTGATGGTTATGGGATGATTCTAAACAGAGATTGGACAGCGAGACTAAATGGGTACTTTGCTTCAGATTGGTCTCATTTGTGGTTACCCCAGAAGGGAAGCCCAAACTTGATTAAGATTCTAAGAGAGCCTTTTATGAAAAACAATGTTACTGAGTTGGGGGAAGGAAATGAATCTGCTGATTCTGTTTTGGGAAACTACCTTACTGAGCTCAAGCTAGAACACCATTCCTCAAAAAGGGCCAACCCTGTGATGGACACTCAGTCTGAGCTCCTTCAACTCCCTCAGGCTGAAAGAAATGATTGCATAATTTTAGATATGGGTTCCATCTCAATAACTGCACAACTGGACCATGGTTAGACAATTCAGGTCTGAAATCCCGTTCATTCCTAGTTCTTTAAATGTGAAAATTTTTGGGATGGGAAAATTTTTTGAAATTTTGTTTTGCTGTTTTTCTTTTGTACATAAATAAATTGCTTTGTTTTCCTAATGCTAGATGCTTTCTTGGTTTTAGTACTTTAATGCTTTCTTTATTTTTATGCTGTTATTTTCTTACGGTTTTGCTAGTTTTCTTTTGTTTTTGAATAAGAGGCAAACTTTTGGATGCAATGGAAACATCAGAGGTCGGTATTAACTAAAATACTGAGCAAGAGGACTGTGTTTTAAAGTGCAAATAATCTTCTAGGAGCTGTATTCCTAACAAGCAGCGCACTCATTTGAAGTCTTACTTAATCCCTGTAAATAACTCAGAAGTAAAAAGGGTCTGAAGTACTATTTAGAGGCTCCATCCACTTCACATCTT
>LPNX010475053.1:163188-307477 GCA_001517045.1 Pseudotsuga menziesii
CAATGAGTTCGATGCATAATCATATTGGCTTAGGAATGCAGGTGGCTAGAGGATTTCAGTTTTAATTCATGCAGTTTCAAGCCTAGAAAGGAAGTTAATCCAGAGATCTGGGGTTCACCAGGTAGTCGCCAATTGTTGCAGCTACAACAATTTTCTCAAATTTCTAAAAAAATTTGGACCCTCCTTTACTTTGGATTAGTTCAGTCCTTTTCTTGGTTTCATCCTATTGATTTTAACTTATGGATGTTGAAGCGCCTTCATGAAATTTGAGTGCTATTGATCGACTGGTTTCTCATCGTTTTTTGTGCCTTAAATTTCATCTTAATTGAGTCCCTTGCCGTTTTTCAAAACTCTTTTAAAGCTTTCGTTTTAAAGCCTTCTTGTAGCGGGAGTTAGTTTGTTGACAAGCCCACCGTTGCGGGTGTGTTTCGGATCATCCTAACCTGTGGTCGGCCCGCCGTTGCGGGTGTTCTTCAGCTCGTCTTTTTCTTTTCCGCCCCGCCGTTGCGGGTGGCTTTCGAAACTTGATTTTTTGTTCCACCTCGCCGTTGCGGCCCTTCTTCGAATCTTGGTTGTCGTGTTTGTGCGCCGATTGTTGCGGGAGTTAATCTTTTTGTATTACCGTTGTGGGTGGTAAAACTTTGTGGCTGTTGCGGGCGTTGTCTTCATTTCGCGTCGGAAGGAGATGAACTCCACCCTCACCGCCGTTGCGTATCAATGGGAAGTCCGAAGATGTTGTTTACTGCCGACTATGTGTATCGGAGCCTTGGAGAGTGTTGACTTCCCCGTTGCATCCGCCGTTGCGGGAGTCGCCAAACTCTTGGTCGTCCGACAAATGAATCTGCTGCTGCCCGACCACGTTTCTCGATCGCATGACTTATGTTGTGCGTTGTGGGTGATGGAGTAGTGAGCATGGTCCGTCGTTGCAGAGAGGGGGAGTTTTAGTCGCCCGACTGACTTACGTGATCGCTCCGACGGAGTTGACTGGTCGCACGTGTGAGGTTTTATATATACGGGGAGGCGCGTTTTGGGTTTTTATCGTTATTTGTTGCGCTCGAGCTGTCAACGCTGTCGAGCTCACGAATTTGGTGGAACCCCGTGCTCGTACCTTCATCCAGCTGTCGATTGAGAGCTTCTTCGTTGTCGCCAGAGCAGCCGCGCATCCCTGCCAGGTAGGATCGTATTCCCTTTCCTAGTGTTTTTTAGGTTTCGAGCTGGACAGTTTTGGTTTTGGTGGGGGTGACTGTGTTTACGGCTTGTAGTTCCGTTTTGATCACAAACGGGGTTTTTTACCCACAGCTAGGGTTGTCGGTCTCGTTTTCCCAGTAGTTGCGCCCGCGTTTTATCTTTTTGGGGTGGATAACTTGTGCGGTTAGAGGGATTGGTTTTTTTTCCTTTTATAAGGCCCGCGTTTTCATCTACCTCCTCTGTTTAGTTCATCCCTAGCGATAGAGGAAGACACGGTGTAGGCGGCCGTTATGCCGCCTGCACCTGGTTATTTCTTGTTATGATGAGGTCCTTAAAAAAAATTTGGATAGGATTTTCGTCGTTTTTTCCATGATAGACACCTGGATGTTTGATTCCCTGTTCCTCGAGCCCTAATCTTAGCCTCCACGCTGCACATTTACCATCGTCGGCCACCGTGAAGCCCTAGGGTCGTGCCGCAGTTATTATTCGAAGCTTTGGGGGTATAATGAGTATTGGCGCTGATTGGTTTCCCCTGCGCGAAGGGTTGTCATGGGTGCCCGTATTTCATGACCGCACCAGTGTAATTGTCATGTCCGTGAGCGGCATAGGCTTTGCTACTCTTATCCTTGCTAAAGCTTGTTTAAGTTTACAGGATAGTCGTGTTGATTTTGCACTCGCATTACTTACCGTCATTGTTATAAATTGGCATATTGATTAGTCTTGACGGCAGACCGTTTGATGAAGTAAATCCTTTAGCATTTATGGCTCGTTATATTGCAGAAATGATTTGAGTTTGTGCTGATAGCTCAGATGGTCAAGTTGTGCGTACATATGTGTTGCTTTCTTACTTACACACTGATATCAGACAATAGCACAGCTCAAAAGATTGCATGACTAGTTCAAATTCTTCTATGTAAAGAACCTATGTCTGATATCATTATAGCCACATAGACAAATGGAGAAAGAATAAACTGCTTCTTAATATGTTCAAATTTGAATTGCTTAGTATCATGATGTTTTACATTGCAGGAAGATTTCAAGATGTCCAGGAGACAGAAAAAGAAGGCCCCTGTGGTGGAAGAGCAAACAACAATAGAGGCCGACCTACCAACTGAGTACATATATGAGGATACACAGTGCGTCACAGGGGTGGACCCTGAGTATAAGTGGGGAGACATACACAGGATGATTTCCCGTAGGGAAGTCCCAGATATGGCCCTGGAGGCGGAACACATCTACGCAAACATAGAAAAATCTGCAATCATGAAGGTCGCCACCAGGCCAGAAATGTTTCCATGTGCTGAGTTGATGAGGTGGATCCTTCCACACACAAACCATGGTTCAATGCTTATCTGTAATGTTGAAGATCAGGGCTATGCTTCCTTTAGCCCTGGATATGTAGCCTTAGCCTACCACTTGCCTGAACCTCAAGTTTTCTTGTCCAATGAGTGGTTGGACAATCTCAGGATGGATTTGATACAAACCATGAGAAAGATGCTATTACCGGGGAAGCTCTATAGACATAGAGCTACTGAAGATTATGACACAGCCACCCTTAGACCCCCGTATAGATTCATAGCTTTAATGTTGAATAGGATCTTCGGGAGGGCCAATGGTAGATTATTCAAATTTGAATGGATACCCCTGATGTTCTATGTGGCCACTGAAGGGACCATATTCAACTGGTCCGGCCTGGTATCTAGTAGTCTGTCTTCCTGCATAGCTGCAGCGAAAGGAGGAGTACAACAGAAAAAATCCGAGTTTTATATGAGCTCGATCCTAATTGACTGCATAATATGCCACCAGCCCTTCCCCGGGCTCAAATGTGTTTGGGACAGGAACATAATGCCCGTATATGCAGCCTTTAAGCTACTGGGGGCTCATCAATACCATAGTTACTACCGAGAAATCTATGAGCATTTTATCATGCCTCTGCACACTCTTGTCTTCCAAAAGGAATGTGACTGCATGTATGAAGAAGCTGTGCAGGTAATATATGAATACGGTGATTTTTTCTTGACAGAAAACGGAATGTATCTGAGAATGTTTGGTGGGTCAAAGACACCTTATCTATTGCCCAAGTACGCAACAGATTATATCATCCATAAGGAGGCTGTTAGACAGGTATTTATTGACGGAGTTGGTCATTTCTTATTTTCAAAGAAGAAGGCTGTCTATCCTCCCTTACCATTTAAGTTAGGCAGCCATAGTTTCACCAATGTAAAACAAGCTCCTGAATTTATAGAGGAACTAGAAAAGTTCCATTTTGGGGAGATGACCTTCAGGAGAAATGACACTCATGAAAGAATGGCTGAGCATTGCAGAAAGCACAAGGTGTTTTATGAGTACACCCATCATTTCGACAAGGATGAATCCGTGTTCAGAAGAGCCCCGAACATGACAGCACTCAGTAAGAGGTTCAAACTGAAGCACTCTACCAAGGGTGGGGAAGGATCTGAATAAGAGAAGGTTGAGCAGGCTAAGGATGAGGAAACAGCCCGAAGAATAAGAGAAGAGGCCCAAAGGCTACAAGAGGAGGCTGTGGAATGGCTCCAGAAAGGAGAAGAGGAAAAGAGGAAAGCTGCCCAGGATGCAGCTGAAAGAGCAAAAGAAACAGCTAGAGAAACCGAGGAGGATGCTAAGCAAGCAGCTGAGGAAGCCCAGAGAAGGCTGAATGAAGAGCTTCACAAACAGGAAGCTGAGAAGACAGAATTAATACAACAATCAGCTTCTGAAATACCACCAGAACAAAGTCAGGGTGAAGAAAACCATGAGGTGCAGACCATGCAAGTGCTCACTACTATCACTGCTACAACTCCCACGCTTCAGTTAGTGCCCTTTGCACACAAAAAGGGGGAAGAAGTCCCTGATTTTAGCACAGTATACTATGATAGGGCTACCAAAAGGATTATGAGGAGAACTGAGAAAAAGATAGAGGCTGAAGGAATGACCATCACAATGATAACTGATAAAGCTGTGATGGTCGGGACAGATAAAGATCCAAAGTTTGTCATAAGGGCTGGCAGGGCAGCAATAGACGCTACGGAGGACAATGTAGATCGAATGATGAAGGAGATAGACTCAACCAAGAAAACCTCCGCTCAGCTGAAGGACACCCTCAGGAAGGGAAGAGAAGATGGAAATAGGCTGAAAATAAAGTATGAGCATGTGCTTAAAGAAATGGAAGCCATGAAGAGAAAAATCCATGCCATTCAACAAGAAGTACAGGTGAAAGAAACAACACAAGAATCCCTGGGAAAATCCCAGTAGGAGATTCAAGTTTTAAAGGATGAAAAGGAGCAGCTGAGGGTAAAGATGGAAGACCTGATGGAGCAACAAAAGATCATATATGAATCCAATACCTTGAGCATTAAGGAGCTAGAAAAGTAGCTGGAAGAAGCAAAGCCACAGCAGGTCAATCTGCAGCCAGTTAAAGATCACATCTTGGCTCAGAAAGCTAAGGTGCAGCACCTGCAGAATGCTCTAGAGGAGGAAAGATGTCAGGTCCTCCAGATTGACGGCAGACTGGACAAAATTTTAGACACAGCTTCTTATTTTGTGGACGGGTCGCAAGACATACTTGAAGTACTGACTTCAAGGATAACCCGGATGGAGGATGACAAAGAAGTCCCAGCTGAGCTAGTAGTCAAAGATAAACAAGCTTTGAAACGGGACCATGACCTGATAGAATTTGCCGTCAACACTGCAGAAGATTTTCAGAAGAATGTCAAGAAAACAAAGGGAGCATGCTCCGAATTCTTTAGAAGAGCCTTGGTCACCTACAATCGTTGTCAGGCAGAAGTTGGGCAGAGATTACAAGAGTTCCCAACTCATGATGCATTCGCAGAAATGTTGCAGAAAAGGCAACAAGATGAGGAAGCCAAAGTGCAATGCATCAGTGCTATTGATGAACAAATCCTCAGAAATGAAATAGGCCACTCGACCATTAGGGTACAGCTCTTGGAGGAACAGGTACGGTTGAACCCGGCCAGAATTGAGGCCATTCGGAAGCAAGCTGACAAATTCGAGCTGAACATTCAGTTTCTGGAACCTAGCTCGTTTGAGAGTCTCGCTGCTGAAGCAGCAGCATGGAGAAATTTCTTGGAAGACCAAGCGGCACCCTCCTCATGAGAAGGACCGGTCAAACTTTGTATATTTAAATAATTTGTAAAAGGTTGTAGGAAATTGAAATGTTGGGGAGCCCAAAGGTCACTTTGGGCAACCCAACCAATTTTGCTTTTTGTATAAAACTAGGGAAGGTAGACAAAGAAAGGGCTTTTTCCCAGTTAGACTGGAGGACTTATTGTAAGAAGAACTACTTCATTTTGCAATAAAGAGTTGGTTTGCCTGTTGGAGAAAGAACTGTGAAGTGTTCCAAATGCTGTACCATGGACGGCGGAAAGATGAATTACTTTGTTTTTCACCTTATGTCTGTGAATCGTGAGATTTTTCTAACTTTATGACCTATGTCTGGTTGAATAATTTCTGATTTTATTTATGGAAATTTCACTTAGAGTAATGCATGTGTTTGTATATAACAATTGGCTATCTGGTTGTTAGAATATTTTCTCACTCATGTGTTGTAAACGTAAATAATAGCTATCTGTAATTTTGTTTGTCATACATGAAAGTAGTACATTACTCACAAATAATCATATTCTGGCTCCTCGGGGATAGATAGTTAGTCATCTCATTTCATAGTTGCATATGTGGTTTAGATGTTGGTGAGCATAAGACGAGAGGTAAGAACCTGCGCAGCGCATTGTGTCGTTCCTTGCATCTTTATCACCCTGCATGGTTAAGATAGGCATATGCATTGCATATATTAAGTCAAAATACAAATTCCGGTGGACCGGGCCGCAACCGGTAAACCCTTGTTGTTACTTTGACCTACGGTAGCCGGACCGTAAACCGGACGGATTCCCTATACCAAACAGTCAGCGGGCTAGTTGGGAACGCTGATTGGGGAGAATCCCTTACTGTTGCCGCCTACAAATTTCCAGGCCTCAACAAGTCGATCATGGAATACTATGGCAGATAACGATCCCCAAGTTTTAGTTAACAATGCTGATAAAATGTATCTTGATGAAGACTCCAATGGTCATGTGAATGAACAAGGGTATTTTCCAAGGAAACAAAATGATAAAATTTTCAAGTAACTATTAGGAATAAAAATAGGATGCAAGGATGGGAAATTAAAAGTAAAGCAAGTCCCAGCAATGAAAAAAACTGAAATAGCTACAAGGAGCAAAAAAAAACAAAGTTGACTTCATTGGCTAAAGAATAGTTTGATGAATATGGTTGTCATTGATGACAATATTAATGACAAAGGACAAGTGACAAGTGGAAATATTGATGGCATGATCAAGGTAGATCACATGTTTTGAGGATATGGTACAATCATGGAGTTGACAAACAAGACAAATCTTGGTGACATGGCTTAATAAGGTTGGCACAAGACATGAAGACAAGATGACATGGAGGACAATGACTTGGGAAAAATGACAATAAGAAAAATAACAAGTAGACAAAAAAGGTATAAATGCCAAGAATGGACAAAAGGAAAACAAGGATGACATGGGAGATGAAGTGGGCAAGGAGAAGAGGCTACAGAAATATTCCAGAACCAGTTGTGTGCATCAATATTAAGGCTGTGTGGGCATGAAAATGGAAACTGAACATTGGATGGCATGATAGAAAACTTGTTCGGTGTGGGCATGCTCAGAGCATTCCCACACCCTAGCTATGGGCTTCCCATATTCTAATGCATGAATACAGAGATGGGGATCACTTAATGACTGACCAATATCATTTAAATTTATTAAATGATAAAATAGAAATAAATGATACAAGTCGAATTCTATACTTAATAAGTAATTATTGGAAATAAAATATTATTTGATGACTAAAGATTAAAAATAAATATGAAGAAGTCAGCTCCATTCAAATAAATTAATTTATTCTTTGATAGGCCAACTCCAAAACCTCATGGGAAACGAGTATAAATAAGCCAATGTTTTGATTTTTGAATTAAGAAATTTGGATAATCTTTGAGCATTTTCATGGGCTCACTGAGGAAATTTGTGGAGCTTGACTGAGGCTACCTCAAACCCGAGCTTTTACAGGAGTGTATAATTTATTTTTTGAAGTGAAAAGAGCTTGTAGCTATGAATGTTTTTAAGTATAGCTCGTGGAGTATATAGATAGCTATGGTTTCAGTGGTTTTATGGAGAATTGTGAGGGTTGCAATAACAATAGTTTATTATTAGTGAAGTTTAATTGTGATTGTTTTGAAACAGCAGAGAAGTGTTATCCTTTACATTTTTTTTTATTTCATGTTGATAGTCCCTCGATGGTGACCATCAGTGTTCAACGGAAGTCATGGAGGTTCTAAGTTTGGAGCATTAAGTGAGATAACTTTATGTGGACAAGAATAACCAAAAAAATTCTTGAAGTCTTGGTATGAATAGATTCTTGAATTCATGTATATGAGCAATGAGCAGTGCATTGACATAAGCAAAACCTTGACGACAAAATAGACCTATGATGAATTGGTTTGATGATTGGCTTGACAAGAGATATGACCTTGATGACAATGACTTTCTTGAAATCAACAGCCTTGAAGTGATTTTTATGCACAGTGAAGAAGTGATCTCAGTCCTAGTCCAAAATCCTTGAATACTTGGAGATATATAATTACATGATCAACAGCTAGTGTAGGACAATATAAATAGTGACTCTTGGAGTCATGAGCAGTTGTGATACTTGAGTAGACTTGAATATTTGATGGTGACATTTGTGATACGATCAATGACATGACAGTGGACAGGAAGATGACGTGGACAAACTGATGACATGTTTGAGACGGAGTTGACAAATGGGCAGAGTTGAATATTGACATGACAATGTTGATGTGATTGTAATGTTTTTTTATGATTTAATGTGACAAATATGTACTTGTAAGACAAGCTGGGTATTGTACATGTTTTCTTAGTAGGATCTAAGAAAAGCTAGGAAGGGTCCTAGATAAGGAGTTGGGATCTTTGTTTCAGTAGGTGTTGAATTCCATCATGGTCGCAACCATTTGAAATACAAAAATATTACAATATTATATCTCATGTCTCATGTGCAATTGGTTGATGATTATCTTCTTTATTTGATGAATGAATTGATTATTGAATCATAGTCATTTCATGATTATGATGTTGAATTGAATGTGAAATGATGACTTAAGTTTTAGAGTTTGAAGAAGTTTAAGTTTGAATTAAGTCTAAGCTCATTGATTCACCCCCCCCCCCCCCCTTCTGCTCTAGGTGATCCATTGTGTCTAACACAATTACATGCCCAACAATAACATTCCTTTAAATCAAGTTTACAAAATGCCAAAAATAAGAAGGAAGAGGAGGAGAGGAAACCGATTGAATATATGAAGGCACAAAGATAACAAACAATTGGAGGACGTACAATTTCAAGTGTAAATAAATTGACAACTAACTCCCATCTGTCAAGGAAGCAATGACTAAATTCTATATACCAAGAAGTAAATTATGTAATGTCAATAAGAACAACAACGAAGCTCTAGTTTTGCAAGTGGGGAAGCAAGGTGATGGAGTAAAAGCCAATGGCATGGTTTCAAAGTCAACTGCAAATAACTTGGATAATTTTAATTCAAAAAATAGCAGTCACTTGTTGCAAACAAGATTACTTTACCTGTCAATGAAAAATATGTGTGTGTTCTTTTTGATTTTGCTACTATGGTAGAGGTCATTGAAATCATCATTACTTGCAAAGGTCTAAGAGAATTTTCCATCCAGTCCCATGACCAAAATAACAAGAAAATGAACACAATAAAAATTAGTGTTATCCATAATTTCAAGAAAACTACCAAGGATGCACCAGATAAAACTTGAATCCATGCCCTTTTAGGCTTCAGGTATTGGCCAAAATAGACAATAAATAAATGAGGATTGAAGTCTCAACCTTGTCAAATGTTGTAACATAACCATGACATTAAAACCAATGGTTAAAGGTTTTAATATGGATTATACTTTACATTAGAAATAACACATGAATAAACCAAATACCTGATAAAAATTATCCATACTCAAATAAAACAATTTTGAAAAGAATAAATCCCTTCAACAAAAATAGGAAATATATGAGAACAAAGATAAAAGATATAGCTCAAAATTTATGTTTGCCTCCAATTTCAAAACAAGTTCCACTACATGAAATTACAGATAGAACTCTTACCTCACAAATTTTGCAATTTTCTATCAAAAATATATCAGAAATATATATTTACTATGGCTTGAGACAGTGGAAGTTTTGGATTATCGGTGATTAGTTTACCAACCAAAATAATAATTTCCAATTTTCATATAGAAAACAATAAAATATTTAACAAAATAAATCATTAAACAAATGGATAGCATATTAAAATAAAATATTTTTCTTTTAAATTGATGAGGAAAAATGGTCAAAAGGTGCCATATAAGCAAGTGCAAAGTCTTGGATTAACAGATATTTGTTCACTAACCCAAAAAAAAATTACAAATTTACATATAGCCAAAAGATGGAATATTTAGCTCAACTTCATATTTGTTGAAGGAACCTATATATGAAGATGAGATTGTAGTCAAAGAGTTGAAGAATGAATTACTTTTTGAAATTATTTCTAAAGTTCAGAGGAAACAAATAAATTTTGAAGAGGGAAATGTCCACAATCAAATTAAGTATATACGGGTGACAGAAAAAGAAGGAGAGGAAAGCCAGCAGCTTGAAGATGATGGTGTTGAATTTGTTTTGAAGCAACAAAGGAGAAGGTACTTAAATGTCTTAAGCATCTTTTGGTTCACGTGCCAAAATGAGTGGTTCAAACCTGATGTCGAAGGATGCAGACAAGGTGTTTTGGTGTATGGTAATTTCTGCATAGAAGAATGATCGATATAAAGTAGTCTTACTGCGTAGATGTAGCTAAAGGGGTTGTAGACAGAAATAAAAAATATCCGATGTCTCTTGTGCATCCCTAAGTGGATAAAATGGTGGGAGCATTACAATACAAGGTATGGAAACCTAGAAGGTTACAGCCAATAAGACATGATGATAGCAAATCTTATGGACAGTTGCAAACAAAGGTTTGGGACCCAGGAAGATAAGGACCGAAGACACATGACCAAGTACAATTCAAGAAAGAGAGATGATTTTGTGAACTCTGAGGAAAAAAGTCAACCAAATTTTACAATATATATCATCCATACATGTCTAAGGAGGAAACATAAATATACCAGTTTAGTATATCCAAGGAATTTCTAAGGGAAGTGTACTAATATCAATATCCTCAGAGGAGAAATAGTGACATCCTCAAGAATTCCAATATAATGCTAAAATACTACATCATCCATACTCAAAAAAAAATCATCCAAAATATTGAAGAGTAGGAAGTATAAGCTCTACTCTAGAAGAGTTGTAGCTTATATTCCCCAATAGCTATGTATTCATAATATTCAGTGAAGGAAAGTAGGCCTACAGCAATGGGGAGCGCTTCCTTGGATAAACTGTCTGCCCTATTATTGTGTTTTCTAAAGACATGATGAAAGTCTAAAGTGTGTAAGAAGGCCTTCAACTCCATAATGTTGTCACACCAACCATCTAGATCGAGGGTAGAGATATTTTCCTTATCATCTAAGCCCAATTAATGATTACAGAAGAGTCCCCATATACATGGAGAGAGGGAATATCAATCTCTTTTGCAAAAAACAATAGATCTAAAAGAGCTAATAATTCCACTCTAGTCTTGCTGCTGTGCTAGCATCCCATCTTGGTTCTCCAGTATAGGTGCTCTTATATAGTCTATGTGAAGGTATTTGATCTTTTATGAATGTTTTTTTTTGTAGAAGAATTTAGCTATGCATAAACCAAATAAAAACACCCCAATACTAGGGTTTTACCTCTATGAAACCTCGAAAAACTATGTTTCCATCCAACTATCATAAAAAATTGCACACCGACTCAAAGTGTCCACAGGTGTGAGCTCAAAATATTATCCAATGCTAGCGCATGAGTGAAGAAGACTACAAGTGAAACCCCAATAGGCAAGGAACACTATGAATAGGTCAAATCAGCAACTAACTACATGAATATGTGTTCCCAAGCTACCAAGTTTGAAGCACCATGATCCATGTGTAGAATGCATTAATATGTGTAAGTGCTCAAAAAATTGAAAAATAATGAGCCAAAGGTCCACCAAGGGATGATGCTAAGCTAAAGAAAATGGGGTTACAAGTCCAACAAACCATATGGAATAATTCCAAACCACCATGAATGAAAATTTCTACAAGAAAATAAACAACGAAAAAGTTAAGTCTACTAGAGACTACACATTGTAATTACTGCTAGAATTTATAAGCACATACTGTAGAAAAATATATTGGAAACACAATAAAATAACTGTGAAAACCTGTGACTTCTTTTCATTACTTCTAAAAAAAATATGCTACAAGAAAATAGTGAACTACTAACTGCTCAATCGATAAGTAAATAAATAAACGTATACCTATGCCTTATCTTTTATAGATTGAGATGAAAAGTACATACAATGAATGTGGAGAACTATTGGATATTACTATATATGTATAAACTAGTAATTACATATTGATTCATATGTAGTTGCGTCTTTACCCTATTGGTGCTTCTCTTACTCATCATATAGGGATTCATACTATGTTACGACTATTGAATGCGTTCTATTTACCAATGTTATGACAACCTAACTAGTAGTGATTACGTGATGACTATGATTACTCTACTCATAAATCTTAGTCTATACGAACTCCTATTTATCTCTTCCTTTTCCTATATATAGGTAATTAATATTTTCCTCTATTCCCTATGATTCCCATAGGTCACTCACCAAATACACGCCTAATATACAAAGAATTTTCATATCAAGGGGTATAATAATCCCTTATTTTCATAATAGTATTTATTAGATTATCTTGTACATGATGAACCACTACTTGTGTTACTCCTATTAAGTAAATATAGCAATGATAATACATCATTTTTATACAGAGGCTCTAAAAGTTTGAGCTTTCTTACTATGAACTAAGAGCTTGGTTGGTAGAGTATACTAACGGTAATATTATACATTAATTAAAGGTTATATACTAGATATGTCAAGTTTGATCACTACCTATCCTAGATGCGGGTTATATTAATGCCAACGAGGACAAGGGGAATGATTACGGGCCTAGCCCGTCATCATCCTGACGTCACCACCACCTCACCCCCCTTATAGTTGTGCGCATTTACATCAGATTGGGACGTGGCTATTCACAAGATGTCATCATCAACTCATCGTAGGTGGATTTCAATGCACCACCCTTGTTCCTCAGCAGTTGTGCCACCAGTTTTATGCCCTTCTCTCTTTGTTATTTGGGTTATTTTCTCTGCATTCTCATGCAACTCTTGCTCCTACTCTTAGTGAACCACTCAGTCCTCTATGATTTAGCTCTCAGCTCTATTCTTTCCATTACTCCTCTCCACTCCCTTATGTCACGAAGGTAGAGAGTTATTCCTTGGCAGAGAGGATCCCAAGATGAACTTGAAATTCAGGTCACTTCACTAGCAATCAGAGAGGGTTTTGATGTTGAGATTCTAGAGGTTGTTCCCTAAATGGTGAACAACTGGGAAGATGAGTTATCTAGGGCCGCCAATGATGTAGGATGACTAATGGAGCATAGACGGAATTACCAGGTCATCAAGAACCTACTCATTAGGCTCATCCTCCACTTCAATTACCAACACTTGGCTCTCACTCATCCTACTTTACCTATCCCAATAGATATTGTTGCACCTCTGGCACCCCCTCCCCCCCTCTTCCTACTCCAACCACTTCCACTGCCCCACTTGCCTCAGCCTTTGCACATCTCCCTTCCAGCCTCTCCATCGTGGTCCCTATGGATTACGTTGTATAATGTCACTCTCTTTTTCTGGGACCTATTTTTCCTCTTGGATGGAGGGTCTGGTACACTTATGTGCTTATTATGGACCTATTTTTCCTCTTGGAGGGAGGGTCTGGTTGTCATCTCATACTGGTTACACCTTCCAGTTATTTTGGGAAGCAATGCATCTCTAAATTGTAATATTTTTTGTACCATTATTACCTTACTTCAATAGAATAGTTTCCTAAATTATTAAAAAAATATTTGATCACTACCTAATACCGATTATTGGTTGACCAAGGGGAATAGAAGAAATATGGTGTACAGGTTGTAGCTCAAACTACATTGGTAACCAATATTTATATGTAACTAGTTAAAATCCCATAATAGTAAGATGAGCTATCCATATGGGGTGTAATATCAAGCATTATCAATAATAATGGGGATTAATCTATATTCTAACCATACATAAGCTATACCCAAGATATCTACTAATATAGTGTATGATATTACTATGGAACTACACAATGTATAAGTTGTATTCCTTATGGTATTCATTATACTTGATATGATATGGAACTCATATGATACTAGCTTGATATAGTGTAATTACCATGGATTCACTGTCAACAATCATTGTAATTACATAAGATAGGTTATATGTGGTTATGAAGTGAAGGCCTCAAACCATATTCAAGTCGAGAGAAATTAATAAATAGGAATTTATAGTGAGAAGGGTGTAAAATATTGCACTACCAGTTGGGTGAAACAGATACCACCAAGACAACTGCATTGAGGGTATTTACATGAAGATATGGGAGTATGACTATCGGGTGTATGCATTGGCTGAATGGTAAAAACTAGTCTCAAATTATGATATAAAATCAATTATTTTCAATTATACCCACTATAGTGCAAAGAATTAAAACATGCATGTACCAGTATATAAAATTATGACTTCACAGTCCTCTTATCGTGGCCTTCCCTTCATCTCAGCGTGAGGTGGAACACCGCTTCACCAATTCCCAGTCCCAATTGAGCCCGTTATCCAGGTAAGGTCTGCCTTTGCGCGTTTAACCACTTCACCTCACAAATTCAAGAAAGGTTATATAAGGTTATAGGCCCGAACTAACTATGCCTCAACTAGTTCTATTTCTCGCTATAAAACTCTATCTGTAGCTAATGGTTCTCGACAAGCACATGAAATGGGTGCCCAAATAGGAAAAATCTATTTGCAAGCCCGATAAGCCCTTACCAAGCTCGGAAATCCAAAAAAAATAGAAATTGATGATGATGGTTGACTAAACAGCACATGAAATGGGTTCCCAAATAGGAAAACTCTTTTAGCAATCCCGAAAATCCCTTACAAAGCGCGAAAATCTCTACCAAGACCGAAAAACCTAGAAATGATGATGATGGACAACGAGAGGGTTTTCCTCTATATATTTAAACATTTATCGGCTGAGATTTGAAAAGGAATCTAAACTCTTAGCTGAGAAACATTTCTGAGAGTTTAATATGAAAAATATGGCAATACTCTCGGACTAGAAAATTTAAGATTCTCGGCCAAAAAATTTTCTAACTAAGGAAAAACTATCAGACGAGAGAATTTTAGTCGTGGTTAATTTCTCATCTGAGATATATTAAATTCTCGGCCGAAAAAATATGTTGAATTTTTTCTCAGCTGAGAAACTAAAAATTATACAAAAAACACAAATTGTCATGAAATTGTTTCCCAACTTCATGTTTTCACCCTTAGCGTAAAGCTGGTGTTCCCGTAACACCCATAGTACTATGTGGAGATGCTCCTCATGTTCCTCTTTACTCTTAGAGTAAACTACGATGTCGTCTATAAATACCAATACAAATTCATCTAGGTACTTACTGAAGATATTGTTCATCATGCACATAAAATTTGTTGGTGCATTGGTCAACCCAAATGGCATTAATACAAACTCGTAGTGGTCATATAATGTTCGAAAGTTTGTTTTATGTATATCTTGATCATGGATCTGTACCTGATGGTATCTGAACTGTAGGTCGGTCTTGGAAAAGATATGGGATCCTCCGACTTGATCAAACAAGTCATCGATCCTAGGGAGTGGGTAACGGTTCTTAATGGTCTTTGTTAAGTTGGCGGTAATCAATGCACATTCGCATCATACCATCCTTATTCTTTATGAAAAGTATAGGTGCTCCCCATGGAGACACACTCGGTCAGTTATAACCCTTCTCAATCAAATCCTGTAATTGCAACTTGATCTCCACCAATTTTGGTGCTCTCATGTTGTATGGGGATTTTGAAGCCGGTACTGAACCCGGTGTCAGTTATATGGAAAGATCTAAGTCTCTTTTTGGTGGTAAAATTGTAATTTCCTTGGGAAATACATCCTTAAATTCTATGAGAACTGGAAATTCCTCGATGTGCTCCTCTCTCTAAGATTCTACATCTTGGATGTTTACTGCAAACAATTTCCATCCTTTCCTAATGCACTTCTTTGCCTGTAAGGAAGATATATGCCTAATACAAACTGTCTTAGGTATGGCTTGAATCTTTGTCTGATTCCCTTGGCTATGTGTGCACAAGATTGATTTGTTTAAATAATCAAGCATGACATGGTGTTTTTCCAACCAATCAATGTCGATAAGTACATTGTACGATCCTAAGGGTAAAATATTGAAATCTATTCTTGTAGGTAATTGTTCAAGTTTAGCTCACAATATCTAACTATTTCTAAAACCTTTCTTTTCCTACACGTGGCTAATTGTACTAGCCAAGGTTTCTCATGTTTAACTTTATTTAGTTTACATCTTTCAACAATTCTAGGTGATACATAGCTTTGTCAAGCACTAGGATCAATTAAAATTGAAATAGAAGTGTTTGCAACCTTACCTTCTATTTTGATCATAGTATCCTAATGGTCTACTTCTCGGCCATCCAAAGCTCTATAAATCCTTAGTGTGCTAGCTATGTCCTCTACCGTTGGGTCTTCTTGTAGATTATTAAAGACTCCATTAGTATTGTTTTTGCAATCTCTGGAATAATGGGTCCCTTGGAATTTCCAACATTTGATTGGAAGCAGGGAAATATTGGTTCTTCCATTTGTTGCTGGTCTATTGGTATTTGGTGCATGCACACTTGGATTTGCACCTGTTTCATTGAATTTTATGTTTATTGGAAAATTGTTGTTATGTTTTCTGTAAGGAGGTCAGTTGAAACTCAGTTCGCATTTGTTTGAGAAGGTTCTAGACCTATCTCGAATTCTATTGATATTTCATGCCTCAGTTTTCCTTGCTCATAGCAAATCCTAGATTTCTATAGGGTAGTGTCCATAGTTTTAGGCATGTCAAACTAATTTTTCTCTCAAAAATTGGGAGGGAGACATCCTAAAAACAATTGGATATTCACTTTCTCGTCCTTTATGTAAGGCACATAATGTAATAGAAACATAAATATGTTAATGAAGGAATCATATTTATGGATCCCATCCTTAACTCATGAAACTCTTTCACTTTCCTGTCGAAGAATCTCTCAGACATGTATTTCTTCTGAAATATTCTTCCAAAGTTACTCCGTCAGATTTGTTTTACCTCTTCCTTTTTTGTATGTTTTATGTTAGAATAGTAGAGTCAAGATAAACTAGTTAACCTATCTAATAAACCAACAAAATATCATAAAAGATAAGAACAAGAAAAGAAAAGGACAAGAGAACACTGATATACGTGGTTCGCCCCAATGGGTTATATCCACATGAAGGTAGTATTCCATTATCTCCAGAATGTCTTCTCTAATCTTACAAGAGAGCAAAGTACAAATATCCCAAAGAATATATATCATGTACAATAGTGTAACAATAGTACCAGTACTACATCAAGAATACATTATATGTAGAGACTCACTTGACCCTATTATATACTAAGAGATGAGGAGGAATTACTCTCACATATTGCATGCGGGATAATATAATTAACCAAAATAACATCTCTTAATACAATACCATTGACAAATACTCTACACAATTAAATACTCCACCATATAACTATGGGTTAAATGTATTACTCTTTTACATAAGATTATAGACAACTTCCAACATAATACAAAGACATTATTACCTTCCAAGGAATATAATATATTCCAACACTCCCCCTTAATAATGGCTGGGAGAAGTGCCTACACTAAGACTAAGGAAGGAAGGAGTCATTACTGGCCCCCCTTGATGACAACTTCGAGAAGAACCAAAGCTGGAAAAGAAGAACACTTCGGCTAATGGAATTTCACGATGAACAACCGCTTGTCACTGAATCATGTGTTAAATTTTCATATGCTTAGCTAAGACATCAGTATTTCATTTCATTTTTCATAACAAAAGCATATAAACAGTATCACTGAAAGATAGACAAGCACGACCATACAAAAGGAACACAAATATTTATCCTGGGAAAACCCTAAAGAGAAAAACCCAGCAAAAGATTCCTCAATATAGATGCCCCAAAAAGATAAAAGATAAAACCAGCAAGGAGATCAAAGCCTGATCCTCCTCCCTCTCCAGCTACTTCTCTTCTCCACTAATGCGCTACACAAGTGTGAGTGTGTGTCCTAAATGAGGAGCACTACACCTCTATTTATATTCATCCATTCACTTAAGTTAACTCATTTTTCATGTAGGCTCGAGTTAATCATGTAGGCTTGAGTTACACATGTAGGCTCAAGTAACCACACTGGGGTGCTAATGATCCACCTTTAGATTTAGAGGGGACTGCCTCATGACTCTTATTAGTTCTTTCAATTAGGAGCATCAGGGTATAAAGTAATACAATTGGTTCTCCTGGTAGGACCATCGGGGACCACAAAGAAATACATATAGAATATTCTTCGAAGTTACAATATTTCAACACTCCCCCTTAACGAGAAGGGTATTCTATGACAACATCAACAACAAAATAATAGGAGAGAGATAGAGGACATCATCAACATCATCAGGGTGATACATCTATAAATCATTGGAATCTTTTCAACATCATGTAGTATTCATCTTCAATCTTTAGTCTTTAGAATCATTAGTACTTTGACCGCTTCGATCAACAACATCTTCAGCATCTTGACTCTTCAATCATCAGCAACATCTTCATCACTTTGACCTTTCGATTAGCAACATCATCTTCCACACTTTGACCTTTCGATCAGCAACAATATCATCATCATACTCTGATCTTTCAATCAGAAACATCATCATCAAAACATCATCAAAACGTCAACATCATCATCATCAAAATATCAGCATCAAAATATCATCATCATCACACTTTGATCTTTCAATCAAAATCATCATTATCATCATCCTTTGATCTTTCGATTAGAAACATCATCAACCGAACATCATCATACTCTAACATCAACTCATCATCATATTCTGATCTTTCAATCAGTACGTCATCATCATCATACTTTGATAATATGACAACATCATCATCAAGATCTCATAATCATCACATTCTGATCTTTCAATCAGAAACATCATCATCATCATCGCATTCTAATCTTTCAATCAGAAAACATCATCATCGCATTCTAATCTTTCTATCAGAAAACATCATCATCATCAGCAACATCATAATCATAAGCAACTTTTGATCTTTCGATCAAAAAACATCATCATCATCATATTTTGATCTTTCGATCAAAGAACATCATCATCAGCAACTTCTGATCTTTCGATCAGAGAAACATCATCATCATCATATTCTGATCTTTCGATCAGAGAACATCATCATCGTCAGCAACAACATCATCATCATATTCTAATCTTTCAATCAGAGAACATCATCATCATCAGCAACTTCTGATCTTTCGATCAGAGAAACATCATCATCATCATATTCTAATCTTTCGATCAGACAACATCATCATCATCAAAACATCAACATTATCCTTCCTTTCGAAATTACGGGATTTAGGTCTTTACGAAGTTACCAATGATCCTTCCTTTTAGAATTACGGGATTTAGGTATTTACGGAGTTACTAACGATCATTCCTTTCGGAATTACAGGATTTAGGTCTTTACGGAGTTACTAACGACCCTTCCTTTCGGAATTACGGGATCAACATATTTGTGGAACTCAGACAATCCTTCCTATTGGAATTACGGGATCAACACATCTGTGGAACTCAGACAATCCTTCCTATTGGAATTTTGGGATCAATATTGGGATATAGTGAATATACCAAAATGTATCCGTTTTAGTATTTAGGGTTTTTATAGCTCCGGGTCAAACTAGGGGTTAACTTTCCCGACGTTTCACCCAACCAAAAATCTTGATCCAGGTCCCTAAACTTCGATTTTTATGAGGAGAGCAATCCTATGCTGGGCTCACTCAAAAATTCTTCTTTGGAAGAAGCCCTAATTTCCCACACGGAAAATGGAAAATGCTCGGAATCAAATTCTACTTCGACAGAAATATGCGCCCTTCAATGGAGAGTCGGCCTAGCCTTCTTTTGCTAATCGATTGTGGAGAGAGAACCAAAAATTAAGAAGCCCTAGATTCTGTAGCTGCACAATTTCTTCTTTTCAAGGTGGCTTTGATTCCATGTTAAATTTTAATATGCTTAGCTAAGACATCAGTATTTCTTTTCATTTTTCATAACAAAAGCATATAAACAGGATCACTGAAACATAGACAAGCACAACCATACAAAAGGAACACAAAGATTTATCCTGGGAAAACCCTAAAGGGAAAAACCCAGCAAAAGCTTCCTCAATATAGATGTCCCAAAAAGATAAAAGATAAAACCAACAAGGAGATCAAAGCCTGATCCTCCTCCTTCTCCAGCTACTTCTCTTCTCCACTAATGTGCTACATAAGTGTGAGTGTGTGTCCTAAATGAGGAGCACTACACCTCTATTTATATTCATCTATTCACTTAAGTTTACTCATCTGTCATGTAGGCTTGAGTTAATCATGTAGGCTTGAGTTACACATGTAGGCTCAAGTAACCACACTAGGGTGCTAATGACCCACCTTTACAATTAGAGGGGACTGCCTCATGACTCTTATTAGTTCTTTCGATTAGGAGCATCAGGGTACAAAATAATACAAGTGGTTCTCCCAGTAGGACCATCAGGGACCACAAAGAAATACATATAGAATATTCTTCAAAGTTACAATATTTCAACATCATGAAAGTGCACATGAACCAGGTTGTATGATGAAAGACCCAACAATAAAATGCCGAGAACATGTGTTGTAATCCAATTGCAAGATGCCTAGATCACCACAAGAATAAACACAACCATACATGATAGTTGAAGAAATATGATATAACATTCACACCAGTGTACATATACCTTCTAGTGGTTGATACAACAGAATGTGAGGCTAATAACACCACAATAGTGTACAAAAAAAACCCAGATGGCCAATACACATGCGGATAGTAGACATTTTTCCAATCAAGGTGGAGTATAAATATCTGTAGAAGACCTCAAACATCGAAGAAACAAGACCCCAATGGTCTATACATCGAAAATGATATCATACAGATGAACATCATGACTTTAACAGTAGAAGATGGTGCTTCATTATTCATGGAATAAGGTGAAAGCCTAAACATAGAACTTATCTACACAAGAACTTTCAAGATTAAAGCATATAAAGATCATAAAACAAAATTGCTCATACAGAAATGAAAATGATTATATGTACCAAAGGTTAGCAAACATCATATAAAGGAATGAAAATATAATATGATCAAATAAAAGATGAACTTGATCATTAAGGAAAATGAAGCTACTTTTACACATTAAGTGTCAGCCACAACATATAAATAGTCAGCCAAAGATTTCACTTAAATATATGAAAATTTAGTCATCAAGCAACTAATCTGAAGCATAGGTGCATTTCTTATTAGTATGATCTTAATATGCAAGAGATGAATGCCTTGAAATTGTCAATGCTTTCATATAAGAACGTTAGATACAAGTAGGAAGAAGATAACCTCTGCAATCATAATAATATAAATCTCATTGCAACAAGAACAAGGTGCTCATGATAAATAGTTCAACAATTAAAGTGTAATGTCCCTCTTATATACCCCTAAGTAATTGATGATAGTGAATGTATGTTGTACTTATTCTTCTGGTGAGGAGCTCAAGGCCAAGGCCCCTCCAATAAAGATGATGAAAATTATATAGTCTAAGTTCCAAGCTGTAGGCTTAGGATGAGAACACAGCCTAACGACGAAAATTGAACCGATGAAGGCAAAAGAGTGTGGTTAGGGATTTCCTATTTATTGCCATAATTAACCCAACTAAACTACCACAGCCTAGCCTTTAGCTAAAAGTATGATTAAGCTATGAGGAGAATTACCATATTATTGACTACGGTGAGGATGGAGGCTTACGTTAGACTTAATTCATTTGGAGTAATTCCACACTCATCATTTCCATATGTATTTGAAAGATTGATCCATATTAATTGGATAAATAAGAGGACTCCTTGAGCGAACCTAGGAGCCAAAGTGCTCAAGCGCTCACTCTCGCCTTGCAAAAGAAAAAAAAAGTTATAGAAATGTAAGGGAAGTAATATATATAGACACACACATATAGATATAAATAACCTTTAGAAAATGAATAAATATATGGAAATATCATTACCGTGAAGGAAGCTTCATATACTTATTGAAGTGGAAAAACATGGCAATTTATTGGGGATCAATCTCATTACTATGAGTATACCTAACATTACCATGAAAACATAAGGTAGTATGAATATATATATATATTGATATAGGATACCCACGTAAGATACGTGGAGGGGGAAACTTTAAGGAAAAAACGCTATTTGGAAAAGGAAAGAAACGTGTACGTCTTCCATCATATGTCCCTTGGGAAACCCTAGGATTTTTTATTTATTTAAAGTAGCTACCATTCTTGGAGATGGGGAAAAATCCTTTTGGGGAGAAAAGCATGCATGTTTGCATTTGTTCTACATGCTATGGGAGTAAGCCCTTTGTTTTTTCTTTTGAATGCATGTAATGTTGTTTCCAGGAAGCAATGGGGGTAAAAAACCCTTGTTTTATCAATGCTTGAACGTTGCATGGTTGCTTGCGAGGAGGATAACCCTTCTGCGATGAAGACTGTTTTTGTTTTTTTTTTGTTTTTTGTTTTTTGTTTTGTTTTGTTTTTCCTTTTTTTCTTCTTTCTGCATAGACAAGTGGTTGATCCGTTGTTTTGTGGAATTCCTTTATTGTTGCGTTGATGGAAACAATGGCGTGAACACACCCCTCCCCTCTTTATTTGTTTTGTTATGAATGCCTGAAATGTTTCGTGGATGAATGTTTATACTGTGGCATGGACACATGTTTAGAATACGGTATGGATGGATGCTTGTAACGCTGTTTTTCTGACTCGTTATGAATATTTGAATATTGCATTGAGAAATGCGATGGGACGCCCTTCAGCGAATGCATATAATTTCTCCATTACTCCACGTGATGGGCGTGAACCCTTTGTGTGTGAGGACTCTAATGCTATGATTAAGTTTGTGATGGGACTGCACCATTGAGTGTGGATTCATCTGTTGCTGCGTAGATACAAGAGGTGGGCGCGAACCCCTTTTATTTTGTAGATGCGGTTTTGTTTTATTGCTTGTGGACTGGATTGAAAGTATGCACGCCAAACATGCTTGGACTGATGATTTAGAGTTCCTTTTTACATATGATATGAAAGTGGTTATCAGAATCATAACCATCACTTGTGTTATCGGAACAAATATATATTTTGTATCCAATCTAGCTTTACCCTGATCGACATGCAATTTCAATGCATCGACTAAAGGTGCTTTTTGCCGAAGGTTAACACCGTTGTGTGTTTGTTTCATGCTTTAGGATCCAGCAGTTCCTTATGCGCTTGAGTTTTTAATTTAGATGTAGAAAACAACCAGAAGTTACGACTTGCCAAGGTTAGAATCGCCTTGTTTTGTGAACTCCGTTTTGGTTTGGCACCCCTAGGTTACCTTTGATCCCGATTCAGATCTAGGAATGAGCGTAGTTGGGAATAGAACCAAGGATTCTTTTATGTCTTTGAAATTCAATATTGCTTATGTTTCTCCCGTGCAAATGGTATTGATTGAAACTCTCTTGGTAAATCCGCAGTCTCTATGGAATGGCGGCCTGTGCCACTACGATTTTCATGCGATCTCTTATTTTTAGATAATGGAATCCATAGTTTCATGATAGTTTGTGCCTTACGAATCCTCTATCAGTCCTCGTGGGAATGGTAGAAGGGTCAATCTGACTGCTGCATATGCCCTCTCCCTCTCTTAGAGTTACCTGGAACCCACCGTCTCCAAAAAAGGTAAAGGTATTTTTCCTTTCGATCTGCTTTGGAAGAAAAGGTTCACCTTTTAATGTTATTATCTAGGTAGTGGGTGTTTTATATTCCATAGTTACATGAAGAGGAGGTTGCGGTTTAACGACATCAATGGTCCTAAATAAGCTAGCAAATCAAAACGAAAGACTTAGTCGAACTGATAGTGCGTTTAATTATTTATGGTCCACATCAGATTGATTTAAATTCATGATAATGTTGTGGCTTGAGCTTGTGTTGTTTAAACATAGAAAGACTTCATCTTTAATCTTTTAAATGTGAGTAACTTTGTGCTTGTATTCACGAGATTTTATTTTCCCGCGGGTTGGATAGGTATGGGGTAGAGAGAACTGACTTGTAAAGACATACAAACCTTTTTGCTGATAATAATTGCACATTTAGTTCCCAACACGTTGACAAGGAAAAAAAATAGTGGCTGCTAAGAAAGTGCGCTATCTTTTAGTGCACCTTTCTTATACATTACCAGAAGGTTGTATGCCTTGATAGGTGACTTTTTATGAATAAAGAATTAGGCCTAACTTTTGGTGGACGTAACCCCACGGTTGGGGTGAACCATGTACATCTTTCTCACCTTTATGTATTTTATCTTGTGAGTTCTTGATGCTTTTAAACATATGATTAATTTATGTATTTTTATCCTATCATTTCTCAATGTAGTTCTCTCATGTGCTATTGATGCTTAATACCTTATGTGCTCTTGATGCATTTTTATGAGCTCTTGGTGTATTTAAATTCATGCCCTAATGTTAATGAAGAAGCAATAAATGAATAATGAGACCAAATATAGATGGTTTATTTTATGTTTATGTAATGTGGGGTAGTTGTAGGCATATTAAGAGCTATATTTATTGATAAAGGTCCTTGCCTAATGTGTGTGTTTAAGAAATATCTTGCTGGTGGAAGTCTTGTAAATAACAACAGTTAGCATTATTGTACTACAAGTTTAAATGATACCTTTGACAGGAAAAACTCTTATCTGAACTCGGTGCGTCACATGTATCTTGATGATGGATACATGGTGGAAGAGAAATAGTCATTTTATTCCCTTAAGAGAGATCCATATGTTTGTCGAAGGTTAATATAGGAAAATATGGTTAAATGAATAGATGAGTATATTATCAAATGACAGTTTAAATGCTTCACCTAAGTACTCAGCTATTAAGGGGATATCTAATCATGTAGAAGAGCATAACATGTATGTTTGGTTTATCTTATCTTTAGAAATCCTAGAATCGATAAAGGTAAGCCATGTCGTAAATCACAAGGTGAGGCCTTTCATTGGAAGGGCATAGTCAAAAGTTTCCTTCCTAACATGATAAGTATTATATCATCCTTAGTCTCAAGAATTATTACAATGAATGAATCTTATGCCATTGATTCATGATATTTAGATGGTCGACTTACCTTATGTTTTACCATTCACAAAATGGTTGTCCAAACGAAGAAAGAATATTATTTTATTTGTTTGCTGATTTTGGTACGTAACATAAATCATTGAGGCTAATGTTGATAGTCGAAGTTGCATCTGAGTATTATTCTTTTAAGAAGTAATATATTTATGTGGAATCTAGAAAACACAATACATAGGTATGGTTTTTGGTGAATGATTTTAAGTGATCATGCTTTACCACTCATAAACCTTAAATCAGTTGCGAAGAGTCTTCCGGAAAGAAGGTTTTTTTTATTATCGGGTATTAGAGGTACATTACATATGGTATCAAAGCCAGAGTGATAACAGTCAGGCCTATTTGGGTCCAACTTGTAGCAGTAATATGTATAGTTGTAGTAGTAATATGTATTGTGAATGCATGACAATGAGGAACAAGGGGGATAAGTTGTCCGAGTGGGCCTCCAAAGGTCGAAGGAGGTAACGAGGGAGACAAAAAGAAAAAAATCATTGCAAAAAGGTATGACAAAATTGTGAGTATCTCTTTCATCTTGTTGTAAGATTTGTGTTTGCACATTCAAGAAAGAAATATGGTCATTTTCTTAGAATTGTGTGTAACAATATCTACATATTTATGGCATGGTTAGACTCGTACTAATAGGACACCAACAATAGGTTCCTTATATAAGAAAAGGCATAGGATGCTAGTAATAAATGTTAGAAGGCTGTATGAAGCTATGTGCTTATTTTCGAAGAGTATTGATTCTGTAACTATTTTCAAAGAGAAAGAAAAACCCTAAGCAATGAGTAGTATAGAAATTCCAGAACACTCATCACAGGAATAATACTTTAGACATAAGAATGTTAGGCCTATCATAATAATTGGCCAGAACCAATTGCCCAATGTATTGTTGAAATTATACACACACAATTTTATACAAAAGGGAAAGTCTAAAATTAAAAGCTCCTTCTTATGTTGAACCTAAATTATCATGAGTAGAAGTAGAGTGGAGAACTCGGCCTAATAGATACCCCTTAGGGTATTGGTTTATTTCAGGTAATACGAGAGAATGCATGTGCCGCATCTAACACTAAAACTTAAAGATTCGGAATATGACTCTTTTATGATGTGGTGTTTTAAGGTGAGTTAGGTTAACACCTTAAAATTTAGGTACTAGCATATGAGTAGTATTACATACCAAAAGCTTATTATTCCATCATGTTAAAAACATTACTGGTTTTGAAAACATGTGTGAAAGCATTAAGAAGGTTCATGAAACTGGGCAATAGTATTCTGAGCCTATAATTAACCTTAAATGAAGGATATCCAATTTTGTTTTTGGGAGGTATGGTGGAGAATTGCAAATGTCCTTTCCCTAGTCACAATCCAAACACAGATGAGTAATTTTTAATAATATTTGAATGTTAGTGGTATTCAAAATTTACACCACTTTGCGTATTTCATGTAAACCAGAAACAAACAAATTCCGCTAATTCATCGAGTTTGAAAATATTTAAAGTAAATGTTGTCAGTCCTCCAACAACTTTGCATTGGTATCATTTGCTTCAAATATGAGTTCATTGTCTATTGAAAATTTGGTTGATAACATTGACAGTAAAACGTTGACCATATTGGATTGCTGCTGATATACATTGACCTTTTTGGTTGAATATTTAGATTTAAATCCTTATTTGGATTCCAAATTAAATCAATTACATAGGCGTCAATTCTAAGTTTGATTATCGCTGAAAATTATAAATCTGGTTATTAATGAGTCTTTTTCTCCTCTCTCACGATTTGAATACTAAGGATCTGATTTAATGCTTAAAGAAGGTTTGACACCTTCTTGACCTGGTAGAAAAATGAAGGATTTTAAGATTATAATGATTTTATGGTTAGAAGTCCATTAATAGGGGTATTGAAGTTTTATATTTCAAACCTATTTGCTTGTTCACTAAAGTGACATATATAAATACAAGTTAAACACTATCTCTTTATGTTTGTGATAATGCTGGATTGAGCATTGAGATCCTTAAAGAGATAGATTGACGAAATTATTTCTTGATATTAGTGAATGATGTTATACATACCAGAAAATCCTTGTATAGTTACAAGTACCAACTTCGTAATTGTTAAGTAAATCAATTTTTAGAAGCATTCTTTTATTGGTGAATGTTCTGGAAATGGTTCCTTGCGCGTGGATTAGAGTCTTTGAACTATCATATGTTTTGATTTGCTCATGGATGATATTTTCATTTTGGGTATTAATCTAGTAGCCGGATAGACTAATTGTTGGAATGGATACTTATTGATATCATATATCTAATTGTAGAGTCTAGTAAGAACCCTAGAATTGATTCTAGTGCTAGATTGAAGGATCTTGTTGGTAGTCTTGTGATTAAAGCCATTGAGAATTTGATAGCATTGTTATTGCTTGGGTCATATTGAGATGGGCATTTTTAAGAGCTTATATGAATTTGATTATCTAAAGTGATTGATATTGAAAGTAAGTGAGTTGATCAATGTTGTATAATGTTATATGCTAACATGGCAGGATATGCCAGGAACACTATCAGTCGGAGTTGACTCTTAGAAAAAATATTTGCTACCGTAAATAACGAGGTTAAGTATGGGTAATGTTGTACTTATTATAATTGTCGAATCTCAAGGTTTATAACCAACGATTAACTATGGATGATGTTGTTTACATACTAACATTGCAAGCTTCACCGAAATTACGACCATTGCTACAATTGACGTACATTATGGTATATAAATCCGCCTACGTATGTAAGTTGCACTCAATTACTTAGAAAAGAGTAAGGATTAATTTTTCTAGATGATCTACATGGTTATATAACTCGTGAATGATGATTTAAAAATCGATGCAAATTATGAAATTACGATAATTGATTATTGGAATTTTATGAACATTTTGACTAACCATGTAGCCGATTCACGAATTGGGACAATGACAGTAAAGTCATGCAAGCACCAAGGAGTGTGTGTTGCAAGAATTAAGGTTAAAATTTATACTAAAACGAACAAGGGAATTTTTTTTTGATGCTATGGGAGCACCGTGGTGTTAGGCAAGTGATTGCTACGTGAGCACGCTAGTGTTAAGCATATATGCTGCAGGAGCACAATGGTGTTAGGTAAGTGATTGCTGCGTGAGAACATTGGTGTCAGGAATATGGTGTGGCAAAAGACCTAGGAAAAAATTGGGACATCTGGAAAGACAGGACGCTGTTTGATGTCACTCAGGAGAGTAAACTTAGAATTATTGTAAGTCCACACCAGAATTCAAAAGGAACTCAAGGGGAGTTTGGAAAACCTAACGAATGCAAAAACATGTTAAATGATTTTCCAAGAGACTGTTACATGCTTAAAGTGTAAGGTGAAGAAATGGTTCCTCAGGTGGAGGACGACATAATTGTCCAAAAGTTGGAGATAAAACCAACGGTAAAAGGATAGTAATCATGTTTTATTGATGAATGAATTGCATTATGGAACTAATTGGGCATTATGAAATTGATGAAAAACTAAGAAATTGCAGATTGTTACAATGATTCATGGATTTTGTTTAAATTGAATTACAATTTTGGCATAAATTGCTGAATAAAATTTGGGCTAGACCCGAACCTTGTGCAGGAAGCAACAGGTCTTGAACGATAGAGAACTACAAAAAAGATCAAGTAATATCAAAGGAGATCAAAACAGAACGGACGAAGCAAAAATATGACTCAGGGAAGAAGGAAATGGTTGAAGGACAAGAACACCGAGGACAGTGTTAATTTTAGGGGGGAAGGATGTAATGTACCTCTTATATACCCCTAAGTAATTGATGATAGTGAATGTATGTTGTACTTATTATTCTAGTGAGGAGCTCAAGGCCAAGGCCCCACCAGTAAAGATGATGAAAATAATACAGTCTAAGTTCCAAGTTGTAGGCTTAGGACGAGAACACAGCCTAACAGCGGAAATTGAACCTCTGAGGGAAAAAGAGTGCAGTTAGGGATTTCCTATTTATTGCCATAATTAACCCAACTAAACTATCATAGCCTAGCCTTTAGCTAAAAGTATGATTAAGCTATGAGGAGATTTACCATATTATTGACTACGGTGAGGATGGAGGCTTACTTTAGACTTAAGTCATTTGTAGTAATTCCACACTCATCATTTCCCTACGTATTTGAAATATTGATCCATCTTAATTGGATAAATAAGAGGAATCCTTGAGCGAACCTAGGAGCCAAAGTGCTCAAGCACTCACTCTCACTCTCGCCTCACAAAAGAAAAACAAAGTTATAGAAATGTAAGGGAAGTAATACACACACACATATATATATAACCTTGTGAAAATGAATAAGTATATGGAAATATCATTACCATGAAGGAAGCTTCATATACTTATTGAAGTGGAAAAACATGGAAATTTATTGGGGATCAATCTCATTACTATGATTATACCTAACATTACCATGAAAACATAAGGTAGTATATATGTGTGTGTGTGTGTGTGTGTGTGTGTGTGTGTGTGTGTGTGTGTGTGTGTGTGTGTGTGTAAATATATATATTGATATAGGAAACCCACATAAGATATGTGGAGGGGGAAACTTTAAGGAAAAAATGCTATTTGGAAAAGGAAAGAAACATGTACCTCTTCCATCGTATGTCCCTTGAGAAACGCTAGGATTTTTTATTATTATTTAAAGTAGATACCATTCTTGGAGAAGGGGAAAAATCCTTTTGGGGAGGAAAGCAAGCATGTTTGCATTTGTTCTGCATGCTATGGGAGTAAGCCCTTTTTTTTTTTTTTTGAATGCATGTAATGTTGTTTCATGGAAGCGATGGGGGTAAAAAACCCTTGTTTTGTCAATGCTTGAACGCTGCATGGTTGCTTGCGAAGAGGGTAACCCTTCTGCAGTGAAGACTAGTTTTTTTTTGTTTTTTTTGTTTTTTGCATAGACGATTGGTTGATCCATTGTTTTGGGGAATGCCTTTATTGCTGTGTTGATCCAAGAAATGGGGCGAACACACCCCTCCCATCTTTATTTGTTTTGTTATGAATGCCTGAAACTTTTCATGGATGGATGCTTGTAATGTTGTTTTTATGACTCCTTGTTATGAATATTTGAATATTGCATTGAGGCATGCGATGGGAGACCCTTCAGTGAATGCATGTAATTTCTACATTACTCCACGTGATGGGCATGAACCCTTTGTGTGTGAGGACTCTAATGCTATGATTAAATTTGTGATGGGACTGGACCATTGAGTGTGGATGCATTTGTTGCTGCGTAGATACAAGAGGTGGGCGTGAACACCTTTTCCTTTGTAGATGCGGTTTCATTTTATTGCTTGTGGACTAGATTGAAAGTATGCACACCAAACATGCTTGGACCGATGATTTATAATTCCTTTTTGCATACGATATGAAAGTGGTTATCAGAATCATAACCATCACTTGTGTTATTGGAAAAAATATATATTCTGTATCCGATATAGCTTTACCCTGATTGACATGCAATTTCAATGCATCGACTAAAGGTGCTTTTTGCCTAAGGTTAACACCGTTGTGTGTTTGTTTCGCGCTTTAGGATCGAGCAGTTCCTTGTGCATTTGAGTTTTTAATTTAGATGTAGAAAACAACCAGAAGTTACGACTTGCCAAGGTTAGAGTCATCTTATTTTGTGAACTCCATTTTTGTTTGGCACCCTTAGGGTACCTTTGATCTTGATTCAGATCTAAGAATGAGCGTAGTTGGGAATCGAACCAAGGATTCTTTTCTGTCTTTGAAATTCGATATTGCTTATGTTTTTTCGGTGCAAATGGTATTGATCGAAACTCTCCTAGTAAATCCGCAGTCTCTGTGGAATGGCGGCCTATGCCACTACGATTTTCATGCGATCTCTTATTTTTAGATCATGGAATCCACAGTTTCATGACAATTTATGCCTTACGAATCCTCTATCAGTCCTCGTGGGAATGGTATAAGGTTCAATCCGACTGCTACATATGCCCTCTCTTAGAGTTATGTGGAACCCAACGTCTCCAAAAAAGGTAAAGGTATTTTTCGTTTCGATTTTATTTGGAGGAAAACGTTCTCCTTTTATTGTTATTATTGTTAGTTTTTCAACTTTAAGCTAGCATTATTAGGATCTTTAATTAAGAAAATAACAAGTACATCAATCAAACACTAGAGACAATGAACACAGTGTTTTTCATCGGGGAAACCATAAATGTAGAAAACCTCGCAACTTCCTCAGAGATAGAGTCAGCACCAAAATAGTAAGTGATCTCCTGACAATAGTAATCTTCTTCTCGTCTAGCCCCAGTGTCTTCTCCTTCCTCAACTATGCACTACACTTGAGTGTGGATGAGTTGTATGATAAATAGAGACTCCAGTTCTCTATTTATACTAATCCTGACATGACTAAAAACCTACCAGGGCCGACCTCTACTAGGAGAGTCTAATAACCCTAGCTCTTCAGAATTGCGGGGACTTTAACCCTTAGACAATCGTAGGGTTACCCACTATGAATTGACATGACTTGTTTACATTATTGATCCTCCCGATCGGAACATCGGGGCATGACAACATGACTCAATTACATTATAGATACATCTCAAAATAAACATCGGGTTACAATACATAAGATACATAGATGAATACATTCCAAAGTTACAAATACAACCACACTCCCTCTTAACTAGGAAGGTATTCTTTCGACACAATTTTCAGCACTGGTATTCTTCTCTGTATCAACTGGATCATCTCTTCATCTGCATCTCAAGTCTTCTGAGTCTTCAAGTCATCTTCATCTTTAATTCATCTTCATCTTCAAGTCATCTTCATTCTTAGAATCTAGATCATCTCTCGATCTGGATCATCATGGGACATCATCAATGGATCTGGATCATCACTGCTAGATCATCATCACTGGATCTTGATCATCGCTCAATATGGATCATCACTGGATTTGGAACATCATAGGTGCTATCTCATGATTCTTCTTGTCACAGGAAGTTCTACAGAGCCAGCCCTTTTTCATGCTGGTTGTAGGCCTAGCCTCCATGTAGGTCTTGTTCAGCGCTTATATCTGACACTAAGTCAAAATGGCCCGCCCAGCAATTACATCTGACCTACTCGTTAGAAAGGCATTCCCACCACTCACATCTGATCATGTAGGAACCAATCCTATAATCATATCAGAAAGGCCCAGCACTCACATTCACCAGCATGATAGGAACTCAAACTACTATCATCTGTGAAAAGGCTCAACACTTACAACCACCAGCATGATAGGAACCCAAACTACTATCATCTGTGGAAAGGCCACTGCACTTACATCTGATCATGTAGGAACACATCCCTCAATCACATCAGAATGGCTCTTAGTCCTAGACTGAGGATTCCTGGTACCTCACTAGGTAGCTCCATTCAAAGAATGATGGAAGCCCTTATATCTGATGCCAAGTCAGAATGGCCAGCACTCATATCTGACATGGGAGGAACCTAATCCTTTAGCAATGATAGAATGGCTCAGTCCTTACATCTGATCAAGTGGGAACACATCCCTCTATAAAATCAGAATGGCCATGCACTCATATCTGATCATGTGAGAGAACATCTCATGGTCATATCAGAGGGTATCGTGAATGAACATAGCTCTGTTCCGTCACTGAAAATGAGTTTTTATAACAGAACCTTTCATGGAATCCTAACAGTCGAAACCATTGATGGATGATATAGTTAGTAAAGGGTTGATTTGTTTTATTTGAGTTTTATAGGATTCGATCCTTGGATGGTAATAAATTGTACTTGTGGTTTGAGAGTTTTTAACCCATGTTTCGTTGACATGATTCTTATGTAATGGTTTAATGTAATTCCACTAACGTGATGCGTTGGGAATAACTCTGTTTTTTTGTTTTATGAAAACTGTAAATGGTTAGATTCATTTTGTTGATATCATTTTGTTTGTAAATAAGGAAATGGAGTAAAGTCCTACAACCAATCATATACAGGATTCAATGGTTGGGACGGGTGAGATAAAGATTTGGTGTGTGGTTAATATTATTTATAAATCTTGTTTGGCTCTCAACCTTCATGCTTAGGGTAAATTTGATGGTTTTGTTTTTATGTTTATTGATTACATTGTTTATTAATGTTTTGTATGTTTTAAGTGTTTATGTTTATGAACATTTATATTTTGAGAAAAAATGTGTTGACTTGCAATATGAAATCATCGAGCGTTTGGAATTTTTTTTAGGGTTTGAGTTAGTGAGTTCAAAGATTCGATCTCTCGGATGGTTATTTATGAATATAAATGGTTTATCTCAATGTTTTAGTGGATATTTTATATAATGTTTATTTTTAAGGAATAAATGCGTTTATTTAATTTTATGCTTACGTGTTTAAATTTATAAATCTATGGTGTAATTAATCTATCTAGAAAATAGGTTTTTAATATCTAATTTAAATTGTTTAAATGTAAATCTAAGAATATTTCAAGAATAAAACTAATCATGGAATTGAAAGATGAGTTTTAAATCTAGACAAAGTAGAATAGCCTCCAATTATAAAAATTAACCCTAAATATTTTCTAAAATATTTCAGATTGAGTATTGATGATTTAAACAATTGGAATCTAGTTGAAGCATATATTCAAATGTAGAGATCTTTAATCAAGAGTAGTAAATACTATAAATAAAAATCTATAAAATAATGCAGAAGGAAGAAAACCTCATACCTACAACTTTGAGTTTATTAATGGCTAGGTACCGTGCACACTTAAACACCTAGAATTAATGAGAAACTAGATAATTATGACCTCATATCTGTCAACTAAATAACTTGGGAACAACCATGTTCCTTCCAACTATGACTTGGAACCGTTCATGGTTTTAATCTGGATCCCCTCAAGCTCGTTCCAACATGCACGGAGTATAGAGCTCCTAAAGGTAAGGATTTTTCTATCTGGAATATCAGCTTCAGTACCAAATTGATTTTATTTTGGAAATACTCTCCAAAATTATCAGGAATAATGATCAAATCAGATTTTGGATCCCCAAGACATTCCTTGGCTTGCTTCTTTATAGACAATCTTTAGGTAAAAAGGAAGTTGTTTCAAAACTTTAGTTAGATCAAGAATCCATTATCTTCTCAAAAGTAATATTTAATTGATTTATGTGAAGTTAATAATTTATTAAAATTAATTTAGGAACTCTTTACTAGTTCCTAATTTGGCTCTTTTAGGTTTAAATATTTATTTAATCATTTTTTGTAAATAATAACATATAGATTCTTTATTAATCATTATAGTTATTATTGTTTCCTTATTATTTAATATATGTACTTACCCTTTTATTCATAACATATCTAAACTATATATATTACAAATATTATTGTTAATATTTATTTAGGCGTCATATAACATGATCCCATTTACCTGGTGCTTTCATTAGCTTATAATTATTTATTTTATCAAGGCCTTCAGGTAGGGTTGGTCAACTAAGTTAGGAATCTCTAAACATCCTTGCATGTTGGATTACCTCGTATATCATGGTAGTTCTTCAGTACTTGATGAGAAGTATAAATTCAAAATTTCATTTAATCAACTTAAAAATAAGTAAGAGAAGGTGACTGTTTTTCAGATTTGTTTCGTTTTCACTCAAGACAATTAATTTTTAGTAAATCCTAGTGTTATTTAGATCCCACACTCAATGCTAAAACTAGGATTTACACTTAGTGAAATTCCATAGCCTCTTTCTCAACACTAATTCTACGATGCACCTTTATAATACACCTAGGGATACAATGGCCAAGGATCCGATGTTGCAGAGCTTATGCTCAACATCAATTCGGAATACTCCAGAACTTATTCCCAACACTTACAATTCTTATATTTCACGTGCTTAAAATCTTATGCTTAACACACACATCCCATAAATCATGTGCTCCATAGTTGACGCTCAACAAAAACATCAAAGAACTCATGTTCTCCAGAGCTCGCACTCAACACAAAATCTCATCACTCATGTGCTTCAGGGTCCACGCCAAACACATTATAGAACTCAATCGTGGATTCAGTCTTCTGCACATTCTATAGCAATAATCATCTCAGTATATGTTTTTTAAAGGTAAATCACATAATGTAATCACTATGTCGTCCTACGACAATAATATTGTCCATCAGGATCCACGCCCACCATACATGCTAAATTAAAAATATGCATTGAATTATGCCCAATATAACTAAAAAATCATCATACTCATGTGGAGTGGGGTCTTATGCACAATATACAATATAAACATCAAAGTGACTCATGTGGAATGGGACTCATTCCCATTGTGGTTAAGGTCAATATTTAGGATATTACACTCAAACATACAAACAATATTTATTATCTATTGATTCCATCCGGGAATGCTAGAAATGTAAATATCCTTTGACTTGACCCATTGTACAAATGTAGATACTCTAGATATGACATGTCATAGGTCATCAGGAAACTCACGATTCACAGACCCACACAGAAAAAATCGATAATGACACTACAATGTAGAAAGAAATAATTAATTTCATTGTAAATTATGTGGTAAAATATATAGAAGAATAATAAAATATTTTTTTGGACATTATATGTACCCTTAGAAGGTTGTTATGGTCATGTCATTTTAAACCTGTCAACTTTTCATTTGTAGTGAAGAAACATCACAGAGAATACCCATAAAAATAAACCATCTTCATGCCTAATATAACTTCCTTTGCCAAATTAAGATTTTATTTCTTCAAAATCCATGGGACATCACATGTTTTAAAAGAAAAATATTGGCCATACTCTGCTCTATTTTCTTGACTCGACAATTATTCTTTTTAGTATTTTAAGAAACACGATCTTTCTTGACTTTCAAGTTGGCACTTTTTTGGATTATATGTGACACCACAAAGAACATGAAATAGTTTTAAATATATACATGTGGTCTAGCAAGTGGGGAATATTAAGATGCTCGCAATATGGGAGCTCATAAAATATTGATTTCCTTTTCATCCCTTTGGGTGTCATCTCATCATAGGTGTTGAATAATTCAGGATCATCAAACATAGGTTCCCCATTTGAGTCAAACATCTCTGCAATTTCCTTCTCCTTCTCTTTGTCTGACTCCCTAAGACAGATAGTTGATATCATTATTTCAGGCATTTGGATTCTCTTTGGATTACCATTGAAATAATATGTTACTCTTCTATAAGGGTGGTTCTGGAAGGAATACACTAGATAATTCACACACAAGATTTCGTAGGTATTTGGACTACCTAGCCTTCATATAATTCCAACAAAATTTACATCCATGATAACCTTTTGTTACAAGATGTGTGATGTTATCGAATATAGAGCACGTGGTCACTATTGAAGATCAATACAATCACAACGAATTAAAAATGCCAAAAAATATTTCTTTGAATATAAACAAATCAAACAACATATTTACACGATCAAAATCCAAACCCCATTTTATCATGTGTGTTGTATGCACATATTACATACAACATAAAAATCCTCTCCGATGGGATGGGTCTTGATACGTCATATACATGTAACCTTTCCCATAATTCCTTAAACTCTTCAATAAATCATTATAGGTAAACATCCATATTCTTCACTTATATTCTACCAAAGACTATAAGAGACAACATGATATTTTCATTCTTTGCGGACAACCATGGAGGGGATATTGTTAATGATCACTACTACAAGCCAAATGGTAAAAGTGTTGTTTGGTTGTGAATATTGAATGACTCCACCCATGTCTATACTCGATCTAAGGTTGTGTACTTCAACCTTGAATTTATCTTTCAATGTATCCTCTATTTTCTCCATGACTATTGAATCTCTTCATATTCACAATACTCCTTAGTCACTTCGATGTGATGTACTCCATACAACATAGCTAATTATTTGAAATTAAATAGGACTTCAATGCTTGGGATTGTAGGAATGTACCTAAATATATTATGATGAGGACCATGTGCAGGGATGATTTTAAGGAACCATACTTATTTAAAAGTGTATAAATGTTGGCGAATATTATCAATTCTTAAAACACCAACTATAAAATATTTGGAGATATTTTTCAAAAAATATTTTAGTTTCCAAGGATTTTATATCATTTATATAATAATTTTGCGATTTTTAGGGCGAAAATTTTTTACCCCATCAAAATTGGGTGAAACAGGGCTTCAAAAAATGCAAAATAGTGAATCTTTTTTGGGAGAAAAACATGGAAAAATAGCCCACTGGGCTAAAATTCGCCCCTAAAATTATCCCTGAGGTCTATGTGCTTTATAATTGTTATTTGATTATGTGTACCTAGAATTCCCACATTTGTGCATATCTATTTGTCAACATATTAACCTTTATATAGAATACAAACATTGGGACACACATGATATGATATGTACTCAACACCCAACATTTTTCAACATTTCCTTTACCTCTTTGCATCTTCGAGGAAAGGCATTATCTTTTGGAAGTACCTTAATATCTTTGAATAACTTGTAGTTAGTGGGAAATACAAATGTACAATGTCGTTGATGTTCATAAAATCGACCATTTTTTATGATCATTGTGTAACAATATTCCTCAAAATAAAATGTAGTTGATGGTCAGTTATTTCAACATCACCAAGAAATTCATGTTACATAGGCCATATTTTTCTTTCAAGTTGTACAATAACATTTTTGTCCCCAGCTGTGTAGACTTTGACTGACCATGTTCAAAGAGAGTTGTCGAATTTGTTAATTTATGGATTTTAAAGATGGATTCAGTAATACGAGCGTCATAACCTATCTCATTATTCTGGAATGTATGAAACAACATTGCATCCATGAAATTCCTTTGTTGTAATAACTCATCCATACCAATTTCAAATTCATTTCCAACATGTGAATAATTTCTAATACTGTAGGAATTCCTAATTGGTGAGGATGGACACAGTGGAAATTTAATAGGTAGTTGATTCAGCCATCCTTGGTATGCTTCCTCTCCAAGTTATTCTCTTTTTCAACCTTCTCTCAATTTGATATTATATTGGGGTGCAACAGAATATGGTAGGTAGGTCTCTCATCATCATAATCCTAATTTAAAAAATATCAAACATTACATCGATGATGCTAGTAAGCACAATGCAACTGGTTCGATCTATTATTATACAAAACAATTATTATAAAATCACAAGAATCATTTCCAATACAAAATGATATGGTGGAAACAATTTATAAATCATGTAACATAACTCTCCTACCCTATATATTTTGTAGTTACAAATGTTGATTGTAGATGTTTCTAGTGTGGAGCTCAAGTCCAAGGCCCCACCAGAAACATAACCTTCTAGCTTATATAAATTTAACATCACCTAAGTGGAAAACTTAGGAAACGTGAGACAGTGACACTATATTGATAGGGGGCTAACCAAGCCTACAAGGGCTAAAAAATGGTTAAGGGAGCTGTGTCAATACAATAACCATTATATCTTACTTTGATTATGAGAGTATTAGGGAAGGGACTCATACTTCACAAAGAGAAAAGACTTATCCTGACCAAGACACCTTAAGTACTTAACCTTAAAGCGATTAAGTCTTATAGAAGGAGTTGCAACCCTCTGAAAAATAATGACAATAATGAGTCAAGGAATATATATATATATATATATATATATATATATATANACACCCCATTAGAGGTGTTGTTGTATAGATATGCATCCTCATTCTAGTAAAAGAAAAGTGATAGTAGTCCACCCAACTAATAATATGGGGTTCAGACGAGTAATGGGTTGTTCCTTCCGGAGGATTAATCCGCGACCTAAGCCCTAGGTGTTGACATAAGTTGGAATAAGTCAAGATCAAGATGATCCTTGGGTTAACCAATATCATGCCATATGACCCTATGGCCGGAGTCTACATTCTCTTCCCTTCCATGATGGAGAAGAAGGTATTTTTTACTCACGAAGAGGAGTGACTTACCACTAAAGGTTTTTCGTGTATAAAGGTTTCTTTGGTAATAATTATAAGGATCCCTTATAAATACAAAAAAAAAACAATTGGAGAAAATAAGGATAACCCTAAATTCATAGGAACCATACTTTATAAAGCAACAACATAATACATAAGATGGGATAGGCCTCCTTTCTATGACAAGTGAGAGATCATGATCATTACCTATCTGTATACAAATTTATGTAACCATTTTATTGAATTAAAATAAGTAATTAATTATCTGTAAGAAAAAGACTAGTATCAGCTGAACTTATGCCTCCAAATTAATTCCTTAACGATGAATTTAGGGTAGACAGGTCTCGGAAAAACTAGTGGCAAAATTTCTGCCACAATTTAAGGGATGCCTGGTGCACCTTAGGGTGAAGTAGATGATTGTACCTTTGATTATTAATAGGTTTCAATTCCTTGGAAAGGGTGGGCGAGGACCTCCAAAGTCTCTGGTTCTGCTTATCGAATGGCCCCTCTCAAACCTGTCATGTCGCGAAAGATTGTACGGAAGCTACCGATGCCTCTAAGCTCAGGTTATATTCCATAGGAATTACGACCAGGTAGGATCATGTGCCAATCATATCGTAACTACCAGATATCTGTAAGTATGTCTACCTTCTATAATACGCTGTGATTTGGTCTGAAAGGATACCTTCACACACTTGGTAAGCATTGGCTCGAATGCACCTGACCTGATTATAGATATGGAACAATGGCGTGTCTCTTTTGATAACTGCTATGAGTTGGGTTTTCTTATAGAGAACTAGAAGATATATATTAACTAAAACCCATGTGAGTCCTTTGTTTTCAAAATTGATACATTTTTTTTTAATTCGGTCGGAATTAGGATGAATGTCTGCACTCAATCTAAATGGAGCTTGTTGCCTCCTTTTAAAACCAAGATGAATGTCTACATTCAATCCGAATGGAGCTTGCGGCCTCTGTTAAACTAGTTGCATTTTTTTAATGTATGTTTGATTTAGAGCTCGCAGCCTCCTTCTAAAATGGTTGCACTTTTTAATATCTTTCTGAGTAGGGCTCACGACCTCCTTTTAAACTGGTTACATTTAAAAAAGAAAATCATGGCCTTAGGGTAAAACGTTTGCATGTGGAGAAGTTTGCTTCCTTCCAGATAGAAATGCTTGCTTATGGATATGATTGAAGGGTTAGCTTCGGTCATAGTTCTCAAGATCACTGGCATAGACTGGTGGTTGCGACGGATTTCAAATCTATCGTGAACTTTTGTTATTTTAATTCATACCAGCGTTTTTGTGGACATACCTAGACTTACCATGATAAGAGCTGATCAGGGATCACAATTCCAGGTATCGATTTGAGACATACCATTCAAAGCTATGCATTTACCCCTTTCAGCGTGTATGTGTTCAGTGCTTAAAGCTTTCATGAGTATGGTAAACCATTATTTATACCCTCCAATTGCATGGATTGGTTGTACTTGCCTTCAATTAACCCCATGCCAAGTATTTTTCCTCAGATAGATTGCAGCAGGTAAATACTATGCTATCCTAAAACGTATTCCTGGAAGCGTCTGTTACATTTTTAATAACGACCTTCCTAAAAAAAGTACGGGTGTGACCGTAAATTGTAAATGTGTGTTACCTCCAGCTTATTTTGGCTCTTAGAAGTTCGGTTAAATTGATGGACCAGCAAGAAGGGCACACATAACTATAGTGTAGTTTGGTTAATGACAATTAAGTGAATGATGGATTGTTAGCCTTGTTGTCTCTCTTTACTTTGGTACCCCATCTCAGAGCACTACCTGGTCAAGAATAAAGGAGTAAGTTTCAAAGTTAGTACCATGGATAATTTTAGGTCTCCATCTAAATTTCAGTTAATGAAAGTTGGCCAACTAGCCACACCTCCTTTTCATGCCAGATTGGGGGTGGCTTTAGAGTTTTACTTGGGGTTATTTAAGTTAAGATACCTGGAGATGTTTTAATATATTAATCTCAAAAGGGGAAGGGGATTTTCAATAAGCTTTTATTAGAAATTTTCTTGCGTTCTCTATGCGAGATATTGTGGAAAACGATGCAGAACTCGAACTGCAGTTTGTAACCTTTTGTTGAATAAGTTAAAAGAATTATAAGCAGTTTGGTGGACATAACCCCTGGTTTGAGGTGAACCACGTACATTGTTGTGTTTTCCTGTTTTGTGTTCCACGAGTTTATTTCTTTTCATGTATGGCAACATGTGTCCAAAGTGTCATCATTTGATTTATTACTGCATGCTAAATCATATTATTCATTATTTAAGTTACTACTGCATGCTGAAACATATTATTCATTATTTAAGTTATTACTGCATGGAGAATCATATTGTTCATTCCACACACTAAGTTGTTTAAAGCACTATAGAAATGAATGTCTAACAATAGTATGTTTTCTAAGACATTGCATCAGCATGATTGGTGTACTATTGGGTTTGAAAAAGTGAATGTATGAAATTAAAACAAATGAAGGTGAGCTCGTCGTGTTCCATCTAATTAAGAAATAACAAAATCTGACAGTTTCTATGTTGAAAGGTTATGCCATGTAAACTTAAATCTGATTGCTAGGTGTGTTACTAGTACTCATCTTTATATATCGTATTAATACTAGATGAGAATGCATAAATGATTTCTCTATAGGTTATGGGGATGTATATATATATATATATATATATTGTACTATCATAAGTTATCAATAAAGCTGCAAATACATAGCAAGTCTGAATACAATAGTGGGATGTTTTTGTAGTAGAACAAGTTTGAATGCTTGTAAGGAAGGTATGAATGGTTTTACCTTGGAAAGATTCTGTACTACCTAAGTGATATATTAATATTTGATGATTATAATAAGCACACAGCCTCACAACATGATGATTGATATTTCGATGAACATGAGACAACTTGTTTGCATGTAGAATAAAGGTCTTAATTTTCCCTAAAGTTCCTCCCTAAAGTATTTGTAAATATTAATGAGAGGGGTTGCAAGGAATAAAGTTTCACCTTGCTGATTCATTAAGTTAGGGAGCTAACCTACCTATGTTTTTGTGCGTATAAGGCCATTCACCAAAACTTTAAAAGATGAGTGTCCAAAAGGAAATTGTTTTGCAATCGGAAGGAAGATGAGTTGATTACATTATTCTTGGTGAGTGAACAACTAAAGATGGGTGAATCATTGTTATGTTTTTGTCTATGTTGGAATGAACCAAGGGGGAAACATAGGTAAGTACTTAAGCATAGGGTGGTGGATGATCTTTCAACCACCTATGCAAGATATATATGCATACAATGATTTTATTAAGGACAAGCTTAACATTAAGTTATAACTTAGCATGTCATGCAAGTTTAGTTAATAAATATTTCAAAGGAAATATTTTCCCCATTTTGTTTCACGATTTACATTTATGATTTATAGGGACGTAACAAATGGTATCAGAGCCAGAGTGATAGCACTCGGGCCTACTTGGGTTCAACATGTATTTAGGATGCATGAAGATGGATAGCTCTAACCAATCGAATATTTTTTTATTTGTGGATGCATGACACTGATGAACGAGGGGGATAAGTTGTCCGAGTAAGCCTCCAAAGATTGAAGGAGGTAACAAAGAGGATCAAAGAAAATGTCATGGAAAAAGGTATAACAAAAATAATTCTTTCATCAAAACCAAATGGCTCATGACCCGTTCTTACTGTAAGGTAATGAAAATTGGACTAAAGATTTTCCCAACAAATGAAATCGTTCTATAGTAGGGTATTCTATTGGAGTCTATGTATGGTTCTGCTTAAAATGCTGAATTCTGTGGCATGTCAGACTAAAGTAACTACAACTTTTTCTGAAACTTACTTGAATCTTATGTAAATTAAGGGAAACTACAAAAAGGGTATTTGCGAACTTATATTTTAACTAACTGTCGAGGGTTACTTGCTCCAACCTTATCCTATCTGGCAGACGCAAGTAGGACTTAAGGGATTGAGAAGTAAGTGGTAGTTCTAATTTGAGCTGGGAGTTATTCTGGTCCCTCAGTCAGGTTCCCTGTCTTGAAAAAAAACATTTCTATGCAATCATAACTAGCAAATTCAACTCAAATAAAAGGTGGATTATAAATGCAGGAAAATTATAGGAATAATGTGGTCAGAAGCTCCACGTCTACTTAAATATTGTATTTACATTTTTTTTTGGATGATCATATTAACCATGAAATAATTCCACAATCAGGCTAACGGGACGGTTTTCTAGACTAATTTTGGGGATCCTCTTGTTTCTTGATGCATTAAAGACAACAAAAGGGGGTTCACATGACATTGGTTATGATATCTGGATTCTCAAACAGCAAAATAATTTTAGGAAATCATGTAAATGTTGTACAATTGGCTGTTGGGAAACAAATTTGAAACTTCCTGCTAGAGATATATTCACACACCTTTTCTGCTTAATTGAAGGAAAAGTTTGGCGCTACAAAACTTGCAACTAAAGATAGTTCTTTTTATGTTTACTTTTGTACATAAAAGATTTGACATTTCTTCTTTCCAATTTCTCACATGTTTAAATTATGAGCAGATCTGATGTAAGAATACAGTATAGATCTGCATTGACTAAACATTCTATACTCTACATAATATTGTCCTATTTGACGCACGACCCTATGAGTATGATCTCCAAATGAAAATATTGTCTATGTCTTGAATTTCCTAAAAAAAAACAAATCGATTTGGAATCGATCAACTTTGCGGATGGTGCAGATGCACGAATTCTCGACTATCTTAAATCACACTTGAGGAATCCTAATTTTGTAGCATTTAAATCTGTTGCATGTGTGTAGTTGTCACTCATAGACACCTTTAGATTTGTAGGGGGAAAGATGATAGGTATAAATTAAATTTTAAATTACTTATCCACTGTTGTGACTAGATCACTACGATTGGTTAGTTGTTAATAATGCTTTACAATATTTGCACATGTATTGATACACGTAATTGTTTGATTTCCCTCCATCTAAAGTCTTATATCTAGATTTGATGCCTGAAAATTCCTTTTGGATCATAGTGTACGAATTTGATACCGCATTTTAGTTATGAACTATAGGCTCTGGACCTGATAACAATTGTTTGCAAATATCTGCAATGCATTGTGTTGGCTTCAATAGGTCTAATGAATGTTGTCATTGAAATTGCTGGTAAAGCATTAGACTTCTTGTAAGTCTGAACAGGTGTCCAGGTGTCCAAATTTCACAAAATGCTTTGGTTTGGGGTTGGGGTATATCTAACAAAATTGTGATGGCATTTATATGATGAATGTTCTTAACACGTGATCTAGTTGAACGGATCTAAATGGAAAATTTTATCTCCGAATTATTTTGTTAGCTAAGTTGTTTTTCAATGTCAAAGGATAGAGTAAGATTGTTTACTTTAAAATCATTATAGTTTGGATATTTAAAAATATCTTCCTTAATGATCGAATTGCAGACCTAAAGTCCAAGTGTTTGGAAATTTCTGGTAACATTTGAAAATAATAAGTGAATGAACGATGTATAACGTTATGGACTAACTTTGCAAATTATGTGTGAGACATCACCAACTAGAATGGACTATTTGTTTCAAAAAATTCATTGGCTTAAATAAGGAAGCTAAACCACTCAAGAGCGAGTGTTGTTTTATTTTATTATCTTATTATATGTTTCGTATTTCAAGGTTTCTATGAACCATGGTTTAACTGTGGATTGTGGTGTTATGTACGGACATTGTAGGGCTTTACGATGAATCTGACCATCTCATAAGAAACGTAAGACATGGATTCTAAATCCACTTGTAGATGAGTGGTGGTTTATTATGAATGAATTATAGGATTGTATGAACCATAAATGATGGTAAGGGTACAATCACTACAACTTAGAAAACATTGATTAAACGAATGAAAATTATGTCTATCGATAGATGTTAATTAACCATGAGGCCAATGTCATTAATCGGGACAATGATAGTAATGTCATGCGAAGCACCAAGGAGTGTGCGTACGAATAGTCAAAGTGAAATTTATACTAAATACAAAAAAAAAAGAAATTTTGAATGAAGCGGGAGCACAATGGTGTTAGGCAAGTGATTGCCACGTGAGCACATGAGTGTTAGGCATATATGTTGCAGTAGCACAATGATGTTAGGTAAGCGATTGTCGCATGAGCACATTGGTGTTAGGCATATAGTGTGGCAAGGATAATACCTAGGGAAAACTGAACATCTGGAAGACAGGACGTTGTTTGATGTCACTGAGGAGAAAATTTTTGACTAGGGTCAAAAGGCAGAGTAACCTCAAAAATTGTTGTAAGTCCACACAAGAATGGAGAGTTTGGAAAACATAAAACAAACATAAAAACATGTTAACGAATTTCCAAGTAATTAGGCTGTTACATGGTTAATGTGTAATATGAATAAAGGATTTCCTCAGGTCGAGGACGACATAACTATCCAAAGGTTGGAGATAAAACCAACACCCAAAAGGGTAGTAATTATGTTTTATTAATGAATAAATTGCATTATGAAAATGATTGGGTATTATGACACCAATGAAAACTAGAAAATTGCAGATTGTTACAATGAAAAAGGATCTATTGCTTATGTTAAGTTGATTTATTATTTTGGACATGATCAACTGATTAAAAATTTGGCTAGACCCGAACTGGTTGCAGGAAAACTACAGGTCTTGAATGATAGCGACTTGAGAAGATACAGAAAGAATCTCAAGGGATCGGAACGGAAAGACGAAATAAGAAGGGATGAAAAAGAAAATCAGTGGACACAAGAACACCGAGGACGGTGTTATTTTTTTTAGGGGAGGAGGATGTAACATCCCTCTCCTACCCTATATATTTTGTAGTTACAAATGTTGATTGTACATGTTTCTGGTGTGGAGCTCAAGGCCAAGGCCCCACCAAAAAGAGAACCTTCTAGCTTATATAAATTTAAAATCACCTAAGTGGAAAAATTAGGAAACGTGAGACAGTGACACCATATTGATAGGGGGCTAACCAAGCCTACAAGGGCTAAAAACAAATGGGTAAGAGAGCTGCGTCAATACCATAACCATTACGTCTCACTTTGATTATGAGAGTATTTAGGGAAGGGATTCCTACTTCACAAAGAGAAAAGACTTATCCCGAACAAGACACCTTAAGTACTTAACCTTAAAGCGATTAAGTTTGATAGAAGGAGTTGCAACCCTCTAAAAAACAATGACATTAACGAGTCAAGGAATATATANTCCTCTTTCTCGTAAAAGAAAAGTGATAGTAGTCCACCCAACTAATAATATGGGGTTAAGACGAGTAATGGGTTGTTCCTTCCAGAGGATTAATCCGCGACCTAAGCCATAGGTGTAAACATAAGTTGGAATAAGTCAAGATCAAGATGATCCTTGGGTTAACCAATAGCATGCCATATGGCCCTATGGCCGGAGTCTACATTCTCTTCCCTTCCATAATGGATAAGAAGGTACTTTTTACTCACGAAGAGGAGTGACTTACCACAAAAAGGTTTTTCATGTATAAAGGTTGCTTTGGTAATAATTATAAGGATCCCTTATAAATACAAAAAAAAAACAATTGGAGAAAATAAGGATAACCCTAAATTCATAGGATTCACCATACTTTGTAAAGCAATAGTAGAATACATAAGATGGGATAGGCCTCCTTTCTATGACAAGTGAGATATCATGAGTGTTACCTCTGTGTATACAAATTTATTTAACCGTTTTATTGAATTAAAATAAGTAATTAATTATATGTAAGAAAAAGACCAACATCGACTGAAATTATGCCTCCAAATTAATTCCTTAACAGCGAGTTTAGGGCGGATAGGTCTCGGCAAAACTAGTGGCAAAATTTCTGCCATGATTTACGGGATTCCTAGTGCACCCTAGGGTGAAGTAGACCATTGTACCTTTGATTATTAATAGGTTTCAAATCCTTGGAAAGGGAGGGTGAGGACCTCCAAAGTCTCTGGTTCTACTTATCGAATGGATCCTCTCAAACCTGTCATGTCGCGAAAGCCTATACGAAAGCTACCGATGCCTCTCAGCTCAGGTTGTATCCCATAGGAATTATGACCAGGAAGGATCATGTGCCAATCAGATTGTAACTACTGGATCTCTGTAAGTATGTCTACCTTATAGAATACGCTGTGATTTGGTATGAAAGGATACCTTCACACACTCGGTAAGCATTGGATCAAACGCACCTGACCTGATTATAGATTTGGAACAATGGCATGTCTCTTTTGATAACTGCTATGAGTTGGGTTTTCTTATAGAGAACTAGAAGATATATATTAACTAAAACCCGTGTGAGTCCTTTGTTTTCAAAACTGATACACTTTTTTTTAATTCGGTCGACATTAGGATGAATGTTTGCACTCAATCTGAATGGAGCTTGCTGCCTCCTTTTAAAGCCAGGATGAATGTCTGCATTCAATCTAAATGGAGCTCGTTTCCTCCTTTAAAACTATTACATTTTAATGTCTGCATTCAATATGAATGGAGCTTTCGGCTTCCATTAAACCGGTTGCATTTTTTTAATGTCTGTTTGAGTTAGAGCTTGCGGCCTCCTTCTAAAATGGTTGCAATTTTTAATATCTTTTCGAGTAGGGCTTGCAACCTCCTTGTAAACTGGTTACATTTAAAAAAGAACATCACGGCCTTAGGGTAAAACTTCTTTGTGTGGAGAAGTTTGCTTCCTTCCATATATAAAGGCTTGCTTATGGATATGATTGAAGGGTTAGCTTCGGTCATAGTTCTCAAGATCGCTGGCATAGACTGGTGGTTGCGACGGATTTCAAATCTGTAGTGAACTTTTGTTATTTTAATGAATGCCATCATTTTCGTGGACAAACCTGGACTTACTACAATAAGAGCTGATCGGGGATCACAATTCCTGGTATCGGTTTTAGACATAGCATTCAAAGCTATGCATTTACCCCTTTCAGTGTGTATGTGTTTGGTGCTTAAAGCTTTCATGAGTATGGAAAACCATTATTTATACGCTCCAATTGCATGGATTGGTTCTACTTTCCTTCGATTAACCCCAGGCCAAGTATTTTTCCTCTGATAGATTGCAGCAGGTAAATACTATGCTATCCTAGAATGTATTTCTGGAAGCATCTGTTACATTTTTAATAACAGCCTTCCTAAAAAAAGAATGGGTGTGACCGTAAATGGTAAACGTGCGTTACCTCCAGTTTATTTTGGTTCTTAGAAGTTCGGCTAAATTGATGGACCAGCAAGAAGGGAACACATAACTATAGTGTAGTTTGGTTAATGACAATTAAGCGAATGATGGCTTGTTAGCCTTGTTGTCTCTCTTTACTTTGGTACCCCATCTCAGAGGACTACTTGGTCAAGAATAAAGGAGTAAGTTTCGAAGTTAGTACCATGGATAATTTTAGGTTTCCATCTAAATTTCAATTAATGAAATTTGGCCAACTAGCCACACCTCCTTTTCATGCCAGATTGGGGGTGGCTTTAGAGTTTCACTTGGGGTTATTTAAGTTAAGATACCTAGAGCTGTTTTAATATATCAATCTCAAAAGGGGAAGGGGATTTTCAATAAGTTTTTATTAGAAATTTTCTTGTGTTCTCTATGTGAGATATTGTGAAAAATGATGTAGAACTCGAACTGCAGCTTGTAACCTTTTGTTGAATAAGTTAAAATAATTATAAGCAGTTTGTTGGACGTAACCCATGGTTTGGGGTGAACCACGTATTCGTTGTGTTTTCCTGTTTTGTGTTCCACGAGTTTATTTCTTTTCATGTATGGCAACATGTGTCCAAAGTGTCATCATTTGAGTTATTACTGCATGCTGAATCATATTATTCATTATTTAATTTATTGTTGCATGTTGAATCATATTATTCATTATTTAAGTTATTACTGCATGGAGAATCATGTTGTTCACTCTGCACACTAAGCTATTTAAATCACTATAGAAATGAATGTCTAACAATAGTATGTTTTCTAAGACATTGCATCAGCATGATTGGTGTACTATTGGGTTTCAAAAAGTGAATGTATGAAATTAAAACAAATGAAGGTGCACCCGTCATGTTCCATCTAATTAAGAAATAACAAAATATGACTGATTCTATGTTGAAAGGCTATGCCATGTAAACTTAAATCTGATTGCTAGGTGTGTTACTAGTACTCATCTTTATATATCGTATTAATACTAGATGAGAATGCATAAATGATTTCTCTACAGGTTATGGGGATGTATAGATATATTGTACTATCATAAGTTATCAATAAATCTGCAAATACACAGCAAGACTGAATACGATAGTGGGATGTTTTTGTAGTAGAACAAGTTTGAATGCTTGTAAGGAAGGTATGAATGGTTTTCCCTTAGAAATATTCTATAGTACCTAAGTGATATATTAATATTTGATGATTACAATAAGCACACAGCATCACAACATGATGATTGATATTTTGATGAACATGAGACAACTTGTTTACATGTAGAATAAAGGTCTTAATTATCCCTAAAGTTCCTCCCTAAAGTATTTGTAAATATTAATGAGAGGGGTTGCAAGGAATAATGTTTCACCTTGCTGATTCATTAAGTTAGGTAGCTAACCTACCTGTGTTTTTGTGGGTATAAGGCCATTCACCAAAATTTTAAAAGATGAGTGTCCAAAATGAAATTGTTTTGCAATCGGAAGGAAGATGAGTTGATTACATTATTCTTGGTGAGTGAACAACTAAAGATGGGTGAATCATTGTTATGTTTTTGTCTATGTTGGAATGAACCAAGGGGGAAACATAGGTACCTACTTAAGCATAGGGTGGTGGATGATCTTACAACCACCTATGCAAGATATATATGCATATGCTGATTTTATTAAGGACAAGCTTAACATTAAGTTATAACTTAGCATGTCATGCAAATTTAGTTAATAAATATTTCAAAGGAAATATTTTCCCCATTTTGTTTCATGATTTATGTTGATGATTATTCTGGAATGTATGAAACAACATTGCATCCATGGAATTCCTTTGTTTCCATACCAATTTCTAATTCATTTCCAACATGTGAAGAATTTCTAACACTGTAGGAATTCCTAATTGGTGAGGATGGACATAGTGGAAATTTAATAGGTAGTTGATTCAACCATACTTGGTATGCTTCCTCTCCAAGTTATGCTCTTTTTCAACCTTCTCTCAATTTGATATTATATTGGGGTGCAACGGAATATGGTAGGTAGGTCTCTCATCATCATAATCCTATTTTAAAAAATATTAAACATTACATCGATGATGCTACTAATCACAATGCAACTGGTTCGATCTATTATTATACAAAACAATTATTATAAAATCACAAGAATCATTTCCAATACAAAATGATATGGTACAAACAATTTATAAATCAAATGTTTAGATTGAGTGATAAATTAACGTCAATTGCACATTAAATATAAATATGTAAAATTGAGCAACATATTTTCCACTATTTTCAAAGTCAATTTATAAATTAAATAAACAATTTATAAAAGATAATTTCAAACTGAGAAATACATTAACATGGCTCCCATTGTAAGTTGAAAAATAGAATTAATCATTCTTTTTTTTGTCTTACACACCAAGCGAACATCTAAGGGTAATTGTAATGCGAGACGTCTCCGATGAGTTGTTGGTGGTCTATGAAAGTTGTGGTTTATTAACATTTGGTAACGAGGAGAGAAACTACGTATTGGATGTACACCAACAAACCTTGATTCTTTCCTTTTCATAAAGAATTCATGGTCATTTTTAAGTGTTCTTCAAATGAACAATTTTATAGAAAATAAAGAGCACCTAGAACTATTTATGAACCCTCTAATATTCCCATGAGTGTGTGGATGACCATGTATATATAATGGGTTCTTCCTATTAAAGCTTATAGAAACGTAACAATTCATGCACAAACTATACATGGAAATGATATGTTTGTGTTTAACAATATTCAAGTAATCAACCCAACAATAGATAGAACCGAAAAATGGAATAAGTACTACCAATTGTTTGGGATGAACAAGTACACGTGAAAGGATACACAAACCAATATTTGCAGCATTAATATTAGACTTCACAATCATAAAATGATTACAACAAAAGGACAGTTCGGTACCAACATTAGGAACAAGAAGATAATATGAATAAGCACCATACAAAGAATGGTTGTAAGAAGTTTGATATTTACTTTTCAAATTCACCGGAAGGGAGAAATCGCTGCTACCCTCCAACAATTAGATAGAACTCGGTGTATACTTGGACATTTTTTCTCTCAACTCTTACAAGTTTTTGGATCTTCTTGTAGATATGGGTTGGGTGACATTCAAAACATACTTTGGATCACTATAAATTTCATTTGACTAAACATAAGCAGATGGGTTCATCAATTTAGGATGAGACATAGTTGTTTTGGCTTCCAACGTTTTAAAAAAAAAAGCATAGTGAAGTGTTCCTGTGTGTATTTTTGTATAAACTATTGGGTTTTTACTGTAGTAGAGGGTATTCAACCATCAAAATTGGGTAATCTATAATTGGTTTCATCAGTGAGTGTAACACGATGACTTTTCTCCTTCAACCCTTAACATTTTTAACCACAAACTATTGGTATGTCATAAAATAGTTCTAGATCATGATGAATTGTTGTCAATGAACAAGTATTGTGGCTTGAAGATGACATTTTACAATTTCCAGGGTAAAGGCGATGTCCATGTTCATCTATGAAACTACTTGCAGTATTGTGATCCTAAAAAAATATTACAATGTTTTGAAACTGGTGAAGTTTCTTATGCATCAAAACTCAGACCTAAATAGGGATCCTACAATAAAGAATAATTTGATATTTAGATTCACATGGATAAGTAACATAAATTCAAATAAATAGTCAAAATATAAACAAAATATAAACTTACTAAGGATGGAAAAGAAGAACTCGTCAAACATTCAACATGATGGAATGAGATGGAATCTAAAGAATTGGCCATTTGATACTACAAATTTTCTCCTTGGATTTGAACCAAATAAACAATAAATATGTCTCTACAATCCTATATTTCTTCCAAGAACTATATTCCAATCTAACTTACAATATAGTTTAAAAACCATTGTATAAAAAAAAATGTGAGTTTAAGCAACATATATATACTATGAAATATTGTAATTGGTACCGTTGAATAATAAAAGAAAAATTGGCATCAATATATAGTTTTAAGTGGAATCACAAAAACCAACATTAATTGTTTTAGCGATGTGTTTATTCCAATATAATGCACCGATGCACGTAAACAGACTAAATGCACCGGTGTGATTAAAGAGACTAAATGCATCAGTTCTCAACAATGATAAACACAACATGAAGGATTGTCTGCAAAATCCTCCTCAAGAGTAAATATCCACTACATTTGGTACCAAATATTTATACATGCGTTAAACACAATTATTCAACACGGTGTGTTTCATAAACATTACTGCATCGGCGCGTTACATGTATACACGCACCGTTGAACAAGAATTTTTTTCAAGTATATGTATGTTGGTGTGTAACAATGATAAACACACCATGAAAGATACTCTGCAAAATTTCCTATAGTAGAATATATCCATTACATTTGGTAGAACATATTTATACATGCATTTTTACAACAAATTTCATTTGCGTTAAATGTATACAAGCATCATTGACCGATAAATTTTTCAAGCATTAGGATGTTGGTGCTAAAAAATGATAAATGCACCATGAAATATCCTCCACAAAGTCTCATGCAGTAGAAAATATCCGCTACATTTTGTAGTGGTTATTTACATGCATTTTTAAAACAATTTTCATTCTGGTGTGTTTCTTAAATACAAGTGCATTGGGGCACGTCATAAGTATGCATGCACCGAGTGATCATATTTGTTTAAATTTGCAGGACATTGGTGCAGTTTATAGAGTAACACATTCATGTGTCATGGACATGAATGCACAAACTATCAAAAGTTCAAAAGTAAAAAAAATAAATCGTACAATCTATTTTTTCCCTAAACTTAAAAAATGGAGGCAATTTTGAGTACGAAAAAGTAATTCTAAAGTTTGTTTAAAATAAAAATACCAAAACATCAATTCATTCTTTTTCCAAAAACTTTAGGGGGGATATTTGGAACAGAGACTTATGCATAAGGTGTTTTGAGCAACTGAATTATTCTGAAGATCAAAATATGCCAAGTATGGTGAATGAAAGAAAAACCTACATAGTAAAAATTACATTTAAATATTATCGTTGATCTTAATATCTTATTTAGAAATTAAATAGATTTAGAAAGAACAAACTTTGTACCTTCAATGTTGCAACCCTTATCTTCTTGGTGCTTCTTTTTCTTTGTTGTGGCTGCAAAATTTTACATTAAGGATTAAATCACTCTACTGTCTCGCAAAATTACGGTTTTACCTTTTAGGGATTTTAGATTTGTTGCATTTGTGAATATATATAGAAATATTACGGAAAGATGGATCAACTATTTGGATTGAATATGTAACCATGCCGACCCTCAAAAGATTTTTTTATTTTTTATTTTTGTTTTTTTAGTATTTTGAAAAAAAAATGAATGCATCAAATTGAATGCATTTGGTTTCCCAAAAGAGACTGATGCACGTATAGTTATGTCCCACTACTAATGACATACGCCAATGGAAGTTTTTTCATTTTTTCATTTCTCAGTTTTCTGTAATTGGTGCTTTTATACAAAAATAACAATGATAATGGCGAGAACTTCCCATTTTCTATTTCCATAAAATGATAAATACTTTTTAACCATTCATGATGCACTTGTGGTTGTATAACGCATTAGGTGGTCTGAGTTATTGTAACACATTGATGTGTCTATGCGTATATATGCACTAATGCATTTGATTTTCTAAAACGAACTCATTCCATACTTATTTTATATTTTGAAGGTGTCTAATTTATTTGGATGATATATTTAATGGTCCTGGTTGTTTATTGATAAAAATGCATGGTATGAGTTTAGTGAGAAAAAATTTAGTTAACGTGATGGAAGCACATCTAGGATTACAAAGAAGGCAAGTGGTTCTAATTAATTATGTATTTAAATTAATTAATTTAAATTATTTGTAAAGTTCACTAATATGTATTCATTATGTGTGAAATGTAGAGCCAAAAAGAAGGAATATCAATAAGAGTGTAAAATGTTGATGGAAATGTTGCAGAGGGATGAATAAGGTGGAAAAAAAAATTAAATTGTTTCTTCAAATTTTAGTAATAATGTAGTTATTATTATTCACTAATTTGTTTTAAATAATCTAATGAGCATATGTTGAATTATATGCAAGGACTCACAACAACAAAATTCATTGTGATCATAAGAAAACAAATTATGGAAGATGCAAATGATTATCAATTGGTCCTTCGCTCGTCTAGAGTGGTGTTGGAAGTTAATAGAGGGGGAAATGAATTTTATAATACTATGATGGATATAGTGGAAAGAATGCTCAAGCATACTTTCCACTTATAATATAGAAACTAATCAAATTATTCAAAAAATTGGATCATATGTAAACTACAAGAGGCGTTCCCATAGAAATGGTCAATGATACCTGTGAGAGTTGCAATAGAAAAAAAATACAACAAGAAAAAATCATTAAAATGGAAATTTTTTTAAACATGTTTATGTAGAATACATATGTATAACTACTACAAAGCATAATTCCTTCAATAATTTTAATCCTTCTATATTATTTATTTTGCATATCAACAGAAAAATTGTTTAATACAATCATTTTACATTTCTAGGAAGGTTATGAAAATCCCAAACGATAAACGACGTGATATGCAAAATGTTCCAGTAGAGGTTTCCAATAAAGTGTAGAAGGTGATGGACAAGGAAATAAGCATAATTGGATCACAAGAGAATCCATCTCAACGACAACGTGCTTCAAATGTTTGAAATCATTGATTCTTAGGATTATGTAAATATCACTAATTAATTCAACATTAAATATTCATTTTTAATTATTTTGTTAATGCAGAAAAGACAACAAAATGGAACCCAATCAACACACAAGACAGGATGACAAGGAAGAAAGGGGTTGGTAGGAAATTTTGTGAGTATTTGTGATTTTGTTATAAGAAATTAATATTTTGTAGTGGTTGTGATTTGTATATTTTATTATTTTTCACTACCAATCCTTGGATGTCTTCAAAAGGGTGTTAACATGTGTCCAAGATGAACCATCTAAAGAATTGATTGACATGTGTCTTCAAAAATTCACTTTGGATTTTGTAAGAATCTATATTGTTTTACTTCTCTCATTTTATAATTAAGAAAGAAACTGAAATCATTTATATTAAAACTATGATTTGCGACAGGGCATAAAAATTACAGGAAACAAAGTATGGAGTGGATCCAACAAAATATTGCTTCATGGATGGAATCAGATATGGTTTTGAAAGAATGTACATATTAGTCATGACTCAGTTATTACGGTGAAGGTATGTTTATTTTCAATTTACATTCATGTATACTATCTATTTTATTTTTAAATATTCTCTACAATGGAGATACACTCATTACACTTTATTTTTATGTTTGCAGATGGAAGCTGAAGAAGAGGAAAATAATGCATCACTGAACAAAACATTTGGCCAAGTAACCCAATTGATGCAAGTGGCTCGAGTACCAATAACAATTTGAGCAAAGAATGATGATTCATATCTAATTTTGATGTTAATGTGAGTTGTTTTAGCTTGTTGTATATTTTGAAATAATTGTCTCTGAAAATAAAATATTTTGTATAATAATGTACTGGACACACTATCCGAATTGAAAAACAACAAGTTACCAATAAGTGTAACAATTACGTGAATGTTGACATTTTGATAATTTTTATTTATATGTTGTCTTATTTTGTATGACGAAGGCAGTGTTGTTGATGTATAATAACAAAAAAAAATATTCAATTTCATTCTTCAATGTTATTGCCAAATGTTACATGTGAAATGGTACATTGGTAATTAAATGTATGGATGATTGAAAATTACAATATATGTTTTCATCTATGATATAAGAAATTAATCCAAACAAATCCAATAATTAAACTTGAAATGAATAGTACCAGCATAACCACTCAGTTTGTGGTTGGTGAATGTTGATAGACTACAAGTTAAGTACCACGAAATTATACATTATACATGCGTCAACTAGTAATCCACCTTGGATAATTTGTTCAACTACAATTTATTCATTTACCAACCATCCCTTATTTTTTATCTCTCATATTCTTCTGTTTATGTACCATGAGTTTTTGGTTATCTATTCATCAACTACGAATTATCCATGCATTATCTACCAGTTATCCATTCACAAGATAGTAGTTATTTTTTAGATTCTTTTTTCTTTATACTTGTTTATTTTGAATTTTGAACGACTTCCATAGAATCAATCTTGACGGTACACTTGTCTCATCCTCATCCATGGATGAAAAATCATATGTCGTAGTCCACCCCAAATCTCAAATAAAAATGGCTATCGATGTAACTATAAAAAATATTTCAATTTAAAATAAATAATGTAATTAAAAAGGTAAAAAATATAATATATATATTTCATGACAATGTTAGTATCCAATGTTCAAATAATTATATGTGGTACATTTGGTAATTAATGTCACTTTAGTGCATCTCTATGAACATTATTAAAACTCACAAACACAATCAATAAATTGATCTATTTTCCTACAATGTTAGTAATCGTTGTTCGAATAATCATATGTGACTCTTTTGGTAATTGATGATGCACCGGTGCATCTACCATAATTAGGTGCATTGATGTGTCTACACTAATTCGGTGCATCGATGCCTTTTTCACAATTTATACGCACCGGTGTGGTTATGTAAATTAAATGCACAATTGAATTTTAAAATAAATATTATCACTTGTCATATGATGTAAACAATGTATTTTCATTAATTGTTTGCACTGGTACATATCATTTGTTTATATGCACTTGTGCTGTAACAACTCCAGAATTCCATAATATAAAAAAACAGTATTATGCAGGGTTTAGATCAATATAAGCCCTAATCCGGTTTCACATATCTTCTAAGAAATAAAGTAAACCCTACATTCCATTATCAACCTAAAACTTAGCCTGTAATGAAAAAATGTAACATTGATATTTAACAAATCGAAAAGTGATCATGTCCTAAATGATTGATATCACACTATACTAGGATACAGTTGTTATGTCTTAAGATAAATTACTTGCTTTCAATTGTTGAAGTGTCATGCCTTCCTTTTCGTAAGTTATAGATTGAGTTATTGTTTTTGTTTTTCCATTAGGATGGACTTCGTCATGCTTTAATGCTTTAAACCCTCCTCTTGTAATCCCTATTGTGAAAGTTTGGGTTACATGGTTAAAGGTCTTACTTAGCTTTTGTAATTTAATGCATTGTTAAAATTGTTATTTATGTAGGTGTTTCACATGAAAGGTTACCCCCGTCCCATGCAATCCTAAACAACTACGAACCTAAGGTGACAAGAACCAAGGTGAAAAATAAATGATTATGGAAAAACAAATGAGTTCACTTTGCAACTATAGAGAGTGGGTACAAATATTTAAACCACGTGGAGGTAGGAAAAATGCACCATGTGAAGTTTTATGGTGCTTTCCACCTGGAGAAAAGTCCAAAACCCTAATGCAAGACGAAGGGATTTATTTCTTCAGTGTTAAAGAAACGATGAGGAGAGTCGAAGGCTCTTGTCTATTCTCAACCCTTCCATCATTGGAAAGACAAAGAACTCGACCATTCAACCTCTTATGCAACACTCAGAACGATTCTCATACTACCTATCTTTGCTTCTCTCGGATATAGAAGTGGCCATGGTCTCGGCCAACTAGCATTTCATTCGTAGAGTTGTCAAGGTGAGGGTAAGTTGCTCCTTCACAGTGTTTGTTTTTATTTTTTGAAATGAAATTTATTTTATAATAATGAAATGCCAAAAAGTTAACCTTTGTATATTGTTGTTTGATTGGAAGGAGGTTCGTTAGTTGTTGCTTGGATTAGAAGAGCTCAGGTCAAGAGTGTCCAGTGTTGTAGGCTCTGGTAAGACCTTGCATCCTTCAACGCTGAGGTCCTTGATGATGTGAAATGAAAAAGAAAAGATGGAACATGTTTTTCTCTTGGTTTGTCTTCGTTTTTGAGATTCCAGGCTTTGCATAGGCCCCCCTTTTGTTTGATGGTATAGACTCTTGTGCTTTGGCAGAGATATATGTTTCTTTTATTTTAAGAGCCTTCGAGTTACGATAGGGGTTACACAGAGTTAAATATTTTTAAAAATCATTCATTTACAGACCGTGGAGTCTGTGTGGAAAGTTGTAATGCGGTGGTTTGGAAAAAAATGAAACTCTTATTGTAAATCTTAGCAGGTTTAAATAATACAGTCTATATGATTTTGTTTAAGTTCTTCAAAGATCTTGGTAATCCTCTGTGTATGGTTTATTAATATTATTTAAAACCTGTATAAATTTTCAAAATTGTTCTGTATAAATGATATTTTGTTTATTGAAATGTGCAATAATTTGTTTAAGAATCCTTTTGATACTACTATATCATATTGTTTAATAGAATTGCTCGGTATATTGTTTTATTTACTGCATTCAAGCCAATCTGGTTTTTAACTTGGTTATGGTTATGACATTTATTTGTTGTTTGAGCTTAGCGAGTTTCACTGTAGGTTTCAGTTATTTGAAAGTATACTTAGACAATTTCGCGTTACAGGCATCGAACCATCGACTTCTCTTAGATAGGGAAATTTGTTGATATTACGGTAAATTCTAAGAAACTATTTTGTTAAATGAAAGTGTTTGAACCTTAAATAGTTTTCCTTTTGTATTGTTATGCCTTTCAGCTGTGTCAAGTTGATAGTGAATATTTATTATGATTCCTAAGTATTTTTACTTATTATGAATTCAATAAGCCTTTCGGTTGTATGATACTGAATAATTAATATATATATTTTTATTTATATGGGTCTTGAATCGTCGACTAGAAGCCATAGTGTTTTTAACTCTAAATCTATTGTTTCTTTGGCTAGTTACAAACTTTGATTTAGGGATTTACTGTAATTAACTATGGAAAGACCTAACTATAAAATAATTAGTTGTTTCGTTAAAAATGAGGATTGTCTGGTTATACTTCTTGGTTATTTCTGTAAGGGTTTAAGAAAAATGAAGGATTTCTGATCATTTATATAATACTTAGTATTTATTAAGCTATATATAGTAACATGATATTGTTCCTAAAACAATATTTAACGATAATCTACAAAATATACTCTGAAAATATGTTTATGCATTCAAATTTATTTATCTTGTACATAACTTGTAATTTACAGGAAATAAAAAATTTCTTCTTTATTTTGAAAACATTAAAAATTTCGGGAAAGTTTCATCATTCATAGAATCCTTCATAATTAAACATAAAATAAACCAAAATAAATTAGAACCTATTAACTTTTGAAATGGACAAAAATCCAAAGAAGACCGTTCCTCCCAACCATCTCCTCAAAGAAACCAAGATTAATTTCATTAGGACCCCCGATCTTGTTCACTGAACCACTAGGACGAAGATACTAAGTAGAATATTGTTCTGTACTTTCTATAACTTAGTAGTCACACTTGCAGTCAATAATATAGCAAATCACATAGCTTCCCCCTCATCGAATTCCTCTTTTGTGTCTAACTTTTCAGTTTCCAGCAATACAAAAAGTTCTAATCTCTAGAATGTGTGTGAGTCTTCTTCTCATTCGATCGTTATGTATGTGCTTTCCTAGGTCTTTGGGTCAGTTTTTAATTTAATGAGCCACCTCCTTTATTCCTCCTTTCTTGGGAACATAACCACAATTATAGGATATTCGTCTCTTGCATGAGCTAGAAAGTGAATGTTGTTGGTTCCATTTGTCATTTTTTCATTCTACACCATATCATTCCTCCTAGTGGGTCAATGAACACTCTTCAATAGTCCTCTTTGGATATGTGTCTCTTATTTTAATTATTAAATAATAAAATATTCAATTACATTCATCTTTGACCATCCTTGGTCAAAAACATAAAACTTTACAATAACTTTTAAAGTAATGTCTTTTCTCAATATAAAATGTTTTTAGTTCTAGGTGGGTTAGAAACACCCCCTCGTAAGTTCAACATCATCCTCTATGTTGCTTAAATATCTTCTGAGTCTTCCTGGAACAAAATTGGATATGCTTCTCACATATGACTCTCTAATTCCCAAGTTTCTTCATATGGACTAAGGAGATTTCATTGTACCTTTACTTGTCCAATGGTGATATTCTAGAGAAAATTTTCTCTCTTGTTGAAGATATGATTCGGCTCCATCTAAAAATGTCCTTCTTGTTCTACTTGAATACCATTCCAACCGATTACATGAGTAGCATCATGTACATAATTTTTCATTATAGAAATATGAAATACATTATGTATTTAGAGATTAGGTGGTAAAGCTAACTGATAAGCCATTGATACAACTGTTGACAATATCTCAAATGGTCCACAATACTTGGGTGCTAGTTTAGCACAAATCCCCAACTTAAAGGATCTTTTTATAGGTTTTACCTTGACACGCCTACTTGGAATTATTTCTGAGTTCTTTTAATGTATGCATGCCTCTTTTTTCTTTCGTGTGCAATTTTGATATTGCTTTGTACCTGTTTCATTATTAGTTCCATTTCTCTTAAGAAGTATGGTCCTAACATTAGTTTGTCAACTGGATTACTCCATTAAATTGGATTATTACACTACCTGCCATACAGTATTTCAAAAGGACTAAGTTTAATTGAAGCTTGTGTTGATTCTTGGAAGATCCTAGGTGACAACAATAGGGATTCTCCCCAATAAACATTCCCAATTAGCTTGTTCTTTTTTGATATGGGGAATCCATCCGGTTTACGGTCCTTCTACCGTAGGTCAATTAACCGTTTAATCTTGCTTTACTGGTTGCGGCCCAATCCAATGTTTAAGTGTGTTTTTTTTGTTTTATTTTAGATATGATATGCAAGTGCCTAATCTAAGTGCAATCGATAGAGAAGCAAAGAGTTCACAATGTGATGCTCATGTTCTTACCTCTATCTTATTTCCCCTTTGCTTCTAAATCACAAACAAATAACAACTATGATAAGCTAAGTGATTCTATATAACCTATCCCTAGGGAGCATGATTATATTTATTGGTGAGAAATGTACCATAAAACATGCATAAATAATATTACAGATAGCTATTCATAATTAATAATACATGCATACATTTAAAAAGATAAACACAGAGATATCTTGTTGTTGGTTAAAACGTTCATTACTCAATATACTGCATAAGTTTCATAAAACTAACAAAAAAACATTCATAACATGGAAGTAATTCATAAGTCAAAACGATCTCACAATTCGTAGAATAAGAGGAAACATAAATAATTCGACATTCAACCAATCTACAACATGGATTTGAAACTTCACAGCTCCTTCTCCAGCAGAAAATATGGCTTTCTTTATTATAAAAGGAAATAGTTCTTCTTACAATAAACTTCACAAAAGATAGCATGGAAAAGTCCTTTCTCCCTCAATTTGGCCTATACTTACACAAATTTAAAATAACTCTTGAGTTTCCCCAACCTTTTGGGATTCCTCGACTCTTCCTTTACAAAACTCTTGTATTTTAGGGCATTACTAAAAAGAATAAATACAAAATTGTAAAATATTTAGCTAGTGAATGAGACAAAATTCAAATGGCCCCAAGTGGTGTCTTAATAAAAACGCCCCATGGTTGTGCTTCTTCACTAATGATTTGATATTCTGCAGGCGCACTGCTAATTCATGCTTTGAAAGATGAGACTCGATCTCCTTCACCTTAGGTATATTTTGCCTCAAAGATTCTTCTAATAGGATCTTGTGGGCTGAAGCTTGGATAGTCCATATCCTGGTTTCTTCTCACTAACAGCTTCGAGATTGGATATACTTTCTTCTCCCTTTTGCAGCCTCCCTTTTCCAGCCTCCATTTCAAGTTCTTCAGATGTTATTCCCTGAATGGGAAATATTAATCCAGGAACCTGCTAGAATCATGCACTGATTGTGAACAAGATGTATTCCTTTGTAAAATTCAGCACACTTCTCAATAGTTTTCTTAATGGATTTTTTTAATCTGATTGTTGTTCTACACCCAAAATTCAATATGGATACCTCCATCTTAATACTTCCTATATATTTCTGAGGCATATTAGCTGGAAACATTGAATAGGTTCCTATCCATGTAAACTTATTTTTTACAAGCTTAACCACCTCTGATAATCTTCTCCGGAATTCTGATGAGCTGAGTTATAGCTCTTTCAATCTGACCTCAATCTATTTGACTCTATACATCTCTTCTACAAGGCTCAGCAAAACCTGACTTATCTCCTTTTGCAACATCGAGGCTTGGTTCCAGAATGGAGTGATGTCCATCTGATTCTCCTTGGCCACTTGAAGTTGTTCTCACAGTAAAATATTTTGATATTCTAGATATTCTATTCTCTTGTTCATCGCCTCTCCTTTCCTTTCTATTTCAACAACTTGCTTCTCGAGATCTTTCTTTTCTCCTTCAATAATACTTATTGATAATACCAGGGAATCCTTGTTAGATTGTATAGTTTGTCTTGTTTACTTTGACTTCTCAATCTCACTGAGAATATCTTCATGCTTCCTCTTCAGACTTTGTCCCTCGCCTCTTTCCTTCTTTAGAGTTTCCTTCATTTTAACAACCTTCTTCTTATATTGTTCTATATCAGTCATAATTTTATCCACATTATCTTCATTAGCAAGGGATGAGACTACACCTACCCTTGCAATAAATCTTGGATCCTTTTGAATCCCATGGACAATTATTTTCTCATATCTCATGATTCTTTTATTTTCTCTGGTGTCCACTTTCTTTTCAGTTCTCATGACAATTATTTTCTTATCTTTGTCATAAAAAATGGTATTTAAATTGGCTACCTCCTACTCTTGGGATGGGATAAAATAGATTAGTTCAATCCCTAATGTCAAAGATGACTCTCCCATGATTGTGCTGCTAGATGGGACAGATGATCCCCCTAGATCATCATAAGACCGAGTCTGCTCCAAATTTGCATGATCTTGTTCTTCCTATTCTTTTCTTTATAACTCTTCAACTGCTCTCTCTACCTGGTCCCTTTCTGTGTCGTATGCTTCTAGTCTTAACCTTTCATCCTCTTCTTTCCTTTTCTGTGACTCTTCTTCTTGATTATTTTTCTCATCTTCTTCTTCTTCTAACCATCGTCCTGCTTCTTGTGATAGTCTAAGTGCCTCCTCTTGTTTTTTCTTAGTAGCTTCCTCCTCTTGTTTCTTCTGCTGCTCAATAGATTTTCCATTTCCACCTATGGTCGTTATCTTTTTCTTAAATATCTTCCTCAAGGCTGTAATATTGCATACATTTCAAAATATTTCTTCATATATATCCCAGTAATCTGCATATTCAAAATGTACTCCTAGTGCAGCACAATAATTAGCAACCTTATCCTCATAATCATTCCTATGAAAACTTATCTCTCCAAAGTGGAAGTACTCTAACTCCTTTACAAACTCTGGTGCACTCTTCACTTTGGAGAACTTTAAACTTCCTATATAAAACATGAGTGGGGGCTATACATCCTTATTCTTATCAAACAGGAAATGACCAACCCCACCAATGTAAACTTTCCTCGCTACTTCCTTGTGAATAACATAATATGTAGCATATTTTTGCAAAAGAGAAGGAGCCCTCATTCTGCCAAACATCCTTACATATAGGCCTTCCTCTCTCAGGTAATAATGACCATTATCCTGTATAATATTCAAGGTTTCTTCAAACATGAAATCACACTTAGCAAGGAAGATTAATCTGTATAGTGGCATTATGAAGCCTTCACAAATACTCTTATAATAGTTGAAATATTTGTGTGCCCACAAAAAATGATATGCAACATAGACAGGAGTTTTGTCCTTATCCCATTGGCACTTTGTTGAGGCTTGGAAATTCATAGGTAGCAACAGCAAGGGATTCTCCCTAGTCAGCGTTCCCAACTAGCCCATGACTATTTGGTGTCGCAAATCCGTCTGGTTTTCTGTCCAACTACCATAAGTCAAGTAACAAAAACAAAAGGGTTTTATTGGTTGTGGCCCGATCCACCGTATATATTTTTGTATTTTTTGACTTTAAGTATGATGTGCAATTGACAATCTAAGATGCAGATTGATGAAGAATGTGAGGAGTGGTCACAATGTGATGCGCAGGTTCTTACCTCTCGTCTTAGACTCTCTTGCATCTAAATCACACACAACTCGAAAAGCAAATGCTAACTAAGCTATCCCTAGGGAGAAAGATTATTAATTCATGAGTAATGTAATACTGTTCACATGTTAAGATAAATCCCAAATAGTTGTTCTTAGAATATAAAAAACTAAACATGAATAAATATATACATGACAAGATAGCTCGTCAACCATTAAAACATCCATTACTCATATTGAAAATTATCACAGAATAAACTAGAGAACATTCAAATAAGAACATAGGTTCAGAAAGTTAGAACGATCTCACAGTTAATGAAACACAACTGAAAATGAAATAGTTCCCCTTCAAGATTGTTCATTTCATCACATTTGAACATTCCACACAACACTTTCTCCAACAGGAAAAAAATTGTAATTTTATTATTGCAAAACAAAGTCGTTCCTCTTAGAACAAGTAGTTCACGAGTTTCTCTGGGAAAAAGCCCCTTTCTCTTATTTGATTCTTCTATATTTATACAAAAAATTAAAACTATTGGGCTGCCCACAAATGACCCTTGGGATTTCCCAACATTTCACCTCCCCTAATCTTCTTTTATTAAGTGTTTATATATTACAATAAAACAAACAAATGAAGTGCTCAAGAGGAGGGTCCTACTTGACTATTCAAGAAATTCTTCCATGATGAAGCTTCTGAAGCAATACTTTCAAACTCAGAAGGTTCTAAAAAACAAATATTGATTTCAAATTTAGTGGCCTGATTTCTTATTGCTTCGATCCTAGATGAGCTCAGGCGAAGTTGATCCTGTAGCAACTGTACACTAACTGCGGAATGAGCTACCTCATTTCTCAGGATCTGATCATCTAGGGATTTGATGTGCTGAACCCGTTGCTCATCTTCCTAATATCTTCTTTGCAACATCTCTAAAAACAGGCTGTGATACGGAAAGGTATCCATTCTATGTTCAGCATCAACTCGGCAATGATTATAAGTAATCAAAAGTCTCCTGGAGAATTCAGTACAAGCTCCCTTTGTCTTCTTAATATCCTTCTTGAATTCTTCAGCCGTGTTTATGGAAAATTCCAATAAATCATAGTCTTATCTTAGGCCTTGTTGATCCTTTGCTGGCAGGTCAGTAGGGATTTATTGGTTGGCCTCTAATCTTTCCATTCTTCATGTTAGGACTTCTAAAATGTCCTACAATCTATCTACAAAATATGAAGAGGTTTCCAAAATCTCTTCCATTCGATTGTCTACCAGCAAGATCTTACACCTTTCTTCGTCTATAGCTACTTATAGCTAGTGCATCCTGCTCCTCTGTGCTAGAACCTGCTCCTTTGAAGGTTGAAGGTTGACATGCTATTCTCTGGCCTCTTCTAGAGTGGTTGTTAATGAAGTGACCTATTCATTAAGCTCTGCAGTTTGCCCCTGATATTATCTCTCAAATTTCTCCAAGGTAGATTTCTGTAGCTCTAGCTCCCCTATCCTACCTAGCAACTGATATTTTTCTATGTGAAGACTTTCACATACCGTCTTCAACTCATCCTTTTCTGCACTTAACCCTTGACATTCCTACTGCACTTTCTCCAAACTTCCTTTGGCAGCCTCCAAAGATCTCTTCTCTACTTGGAGGAACTAGAGCTCAGCTTTTGAAGACTTTATTTCATGCTACATGTCTTCAAAATTTCTTTTCAGCCTACTACTTTCCTCTCTTTCCCTTCTCAGGGTATCCTTTAACTGGGCATCAGACTTCTTTGACTATTCAAGATCAGTCATTATCCGGTCAACATTGTCCTCAGAAGCATGGATCAATGTTGCTCTAGCTCTGATGGTGAACCTGGGGTCCTTGTCTGTCCCATATACCACGGTTGTATCGTTTATCATTTTACCCAAATGCCCCCCAGTCTTGACCTTCCTTTCAGCCCTCTTTACAATTCTCTTTGTTTCTTTGTCGTAAAATATAGTGTTGAAGTCTGGCACCTCTTCTCCTTTCTTCTGCTTGAAAGGAATTAGTCTTAGGGTGGGAACAATAGCCTGTCCCAATGTGCTACCGGCAGCTGCCTCACGCTCAAGAACATTAGGATTTCCCACATCTTGAATCTGGATTTCTACAGGATCGGAAGCTTGTTGCTCTGTCAACTTTAACCTTTCTACTTCTTGATTCCTAAGTTCCTCATCCATTTTCCTTTTCCTTTCCTCTTCTTCAAGCCTGGTAGCTTCTTCTGCCTTTCTAGCTACTTCTTGTTCAGCTCTTCTCTTTTCTTCCTCCTCACCTTTAAGCCATCTTTTAGCTTCCTGTGCTAGCCTTCTAGCATCTTCATCCCTTTTTCTAGCTTCCTCTTCCTTCGATTTTTTCTGCTCATCTTGTCCTTTCCTACCTTTAGTGGTAATTTTCTTTTTAATCTTCTTCTTAAGGCAGTTATATTTTCTGCACTGTGGAAAATGGATTCATCTTTATCCCAGTGGATTGTGTACTCAAAATGTACATTTGCCTCCTTTCAGTGCTTTGTCACTTTGTTTCCGGAATCGTTCCTGTGGAAATTTATTTCCCCAAAATGGAATTTTCCCAATTCTTCTACAAATTCATCAGCTTTCTTGACTCTTGTGAACTTATAGCTCCCCAACTTGAATGGTAAGGGAGGATAAGTGGCCTTCTTATGTTCAAATAGAAAAATCCCGATGCCATCTAAGAAGACTTTCCTAACTGCCTCTTTGTGTATCACATAGTCAGTGGCATATTTCGGTAGTAGTGAGGGTGCTCTGGAGCATCCATACATTCTGAAATACAATCCATCCTCCGTCAAGTAGTAATCTGCATATTCTTCAATAACTTGCAATGCTTCCTCCGACATGCAGTTGCATTCGTTTAAGAAAATCAATGTATATAGTGGCATAATGAAGTGTTCACACACTTCTCTATAGTGACTATGGTATTTGTGTGTCCACAGTGGCTTGTAAGATGAGTAGACTGGTGTTCTCTCTCAGTCCCAGATACACCTCAATTTTGGGAAAGGTTGGTTGCATAGCATGCAATCAATCAGTATAGAGCTCATGTACAACTATGAATTTTTCTGGGACACCCCTCCTAATGCTGAAGTAATGCAGGACGAGAGGCTTTTTGATACAATGTTCAGCCAGTTGATCACTGTCCCTTGGGTTGCAACATAGAAGATAATAGGCACACATCCCAACTTGAATATTTTACCATGGGCTTGCCCAAAAATGCTGTTGAGCATCAAGGAAATGAACCTGTAAGGGGTCCTTAGGGTGGCAGTATCATATTCCCCTGATAGCCTAGTCCTGAAACTCTTTCCAGGCACCAACATTCTTTTCAGTGTCTCGACTAGGTCTAGATTAATGGTCTTTAACCAGTCTTCAGTCAGGTATACCTGGGCCTCTGGTAAATGGTAAGCTAGTGATACATACCCAGGCCTATAAGCAGCATAACCTTGCTTGTCAACATTGGCCAAAATCATGGTGGTTACATCTGCCCAGGGCAGAATCCATCCAATCACCTCCAAGCACGGAAATAGCTCAGGTCTAGTAGCAACCCTCATCTGAGTAGATCTCTCTATATTTGCATATATGGTTTCCTCCTCAAAACCTGTGTCAGGTACCTCCTGGTGTGTTATTAGTCTGTAGACCTCCCCCCATTTATATTCGGGTTCCACACCCACTATGCATTTGGTATCTTCATAAGTGTATTCAACTTTGGTAACAACTTCAATCTCGGGTTCCTCCTCTACTATAGGAGCCTTCTTCTTCTGCCATTTAGACATCTCAAATTCTAAAGAATTTCCCTGTCATACTCAAAATCCTTTAGGTTCTGTTGAGCCATTTCTAAATATCATTCAAAGAATGGGGACAAACTGTATGATCATTTTACCTTGTTTAGGCTAAACATGATTGCAGCTATGAAAATAAACAAGCAATACTCAAAACCAAGTGTTCCTACGCAAAACCAATATGCCAAAGAGATAAAACTAGCACATAACTAAATATTTGCATAATCAACTCATAATATTGTGGCCTTTCTAAAACGAAGAAGATCCCCCTCCCCCCGTCAAGGAGAAAACAGTCTCAAATCCCCCTCTTAATGCTATGAACTAAATCATTCCATGGAAAAAATGATGCCTAATCCCAAGTGAAGGGTACTCCATTGTGATAGTGCACTTAACTCACTTTATGCTTGAGGTTGGTGGTAATGATGGATGGAAAAGCGGCTGAAAAAAAGGGAACATCAGGTGATGGGGTGGTGCCTCTAAACATTTGATACATCGGCTTGGATGTGGATAATAAGAGGAAGCTACTTCTTGCAAAGGGAACTCGCATCAAGATTTGGATAGATAATGCATTCTGAACCCTAATTTGGTCCGTGGTTCGTGTTCAAATTTACCAATCTCATTCTAAGCAGGGCGCAACTTCAAAACCGTGACCCTGGTCCACAAGAAATGCAAGCGACCTAAAGACTAGGGGGCTAAAACCTTAGTATCTTTGAAATAAACAAGGAAACACCCTCCTCCCATGACTGACAGGGAATTACCCTCCCCGGATGGCCATACACAGACTGGGGGAAACTGGTGCAGACAGCGTAACACCCGTCTGCACCGGTTTCCCAAGCAGTCGAGTGTGGGTTGCAAACTCATAACAACTGCAAACTTAATCCTCAAGAAAAACAAAAACCCCTCATCGGGAAACCATACCACCTATAGATTATATATATGCGCTGAAATGGAAACTAGTTATCCACTAACCATAGGGGAAGTGAACTAACCAAGGGTGAAAAAACTCAGTTTGACCATTCGAACGGAAAAGGTAGAACGGGAATCAAGGCCTATTTGGCAATGCACTATGCGACCGGTCGAGACAAATCCGCAAACCTCCATGGCAGAGCCACCTAGCAACAAGGTACCGACAGTGAGTACGTGGTTCTGCTTGAGATGATAACGATAGCACGGGCAATTCGCAAAACAACAATAAAAATAATAAATCCCAACTGCAATATATATACGCCCCAGTCAACAAATAATCGTCGGGAAAAATAAGCTCATTGGATGGCAAAACAATTACGGGATTGGCGATCCTGTCAGTAGCATCTCCACAATGGCGGATGATGAAACGACTACGAGACCCGTAGTGGCATCGGCAAGAGAAACATATCAAACCTTGCATCAAAGCTCGCAAGACTAAGGACTCGGACCAATAGTTGTTTGAAGAGCTGCAACGACGGAAACCATAAAGGCACCGAGTTCCGCAAGCCAATCAAAATTGGAGGTAAAAATAAACATGACTTCAGCCAAAATATCGGTCAAGCGGAAAACAAAATCAAACTATTATCGGAAGGAGAGTGCTCTCTAGAGCCGCAACGACGAAAGTTGAAAGCCTAAGGATCTATGAATCAAAACGGTGGGAATCGGAAAAGGATAATACAACCATCGAGGAAATTCGTAATACATCTTCCGCAACGGCAGAAAACATAGAGACAAATGTTCTGACAGGATCTTAATACAGTTGCCGATAAAGAAAAATAAAATAAAGTGCATCGGAGACCAATAACCCTTGAATCGGACTTGATGTCCTATTCTTTTCCGCAATGATGGGCGCGTAGTAAACTGGAATTCCGACCCAATAGTATTAAACGCTTCCGACGACAGGGAAAAATCAATACAAACCGTAAAACAGAACTGGTATAAAAGTATTTCTTTGAGCAAAGCATCAAACAAAACCAAGGAGCTGAGCAAAAAATGAAATAAAAGGAGGGTCCTGAATTTTTTTGAAATTTGGGAAAAAAATTGTTGCAGCTGCAACAATTGGCAACTACCTGGGGAACCCCAGATTTCTGAATCAACTTTTTCCTAGTAGAAGACTGTTTAACCATTTAACTCATAAGTTGAATTCTTCTAGATGCTTGCATTCCTAAAATGGAAAACACATGCACTTAAATCATTGATGACAGTCCATTCTTTGGAAATGGGAACACCAAAATACTAAAAGTCTGGATAACTCTTACGAGGATAATTAGATGAGTTTTATTTTACCTCTGATTTTTTTTGGGTAGTTTCTAGCTTGGACACCACAGGATCGTAACATATGGTAGACATAGTTATTCATTTGTTCGTCATTCCCATGCCAATTGCACTTTTGTTCCCTTTTGAACTTTTTGTTCTTTGGAGTCCTCCATATGCCTTTCTTTCTAAAGTTTATTCAGGCTCTTCCATCCATAGTGTCCTTTTGTGTGAGAGATCTATTTACTTTTTAGCTCATAGACAGATAAGAACCTTTGGCAGATTGATATTCACGTTTCTGATACTTTCTTTTGATATGTATTGCTTCTTTTAGGAGTTTTGACTCTTAACAGCATTTAGGCCTTTTAAAATCATGGCATGGGATCATTTATATATAATAAACTGTCTACCTTGCTTCCTTTCCGTGGGTCCTTTTCCATCACCCCCTAGGACATCTTAGATGCGAAATGGACGGAGCCTCGAAATAGTATTCCAGACCTTTTAATTCTGAGTTATTTTCAAGGGTTAAGCAGGACTTCAATGAGTGCATAACCATTTAGGAAAACTAATTACTAGAAGAAAATTTTATCATTTCAAAAAAAATGCCTAGTCTTATCCCAAAAATTTCAGTTTATTGAGAACCCTGATGTCTACCATGCAACCAAAAGCTTTCCTCTTTTATTCAACAACAAACCAAAATAAATAGAAACAACAACGGTAAATCAAAGTGAAAACTGCATCAATTTATTTATGTACAAGGTCATCAAATCAAAATCAAAGTAAACATTGAGAACCAACCACTACTTGATCAGTTCTGTGCCCACCCCTACAAATCTATCAACTTATGAGTCAAGGGGATAGGCTTGATTGCAAATGTGAAATAACTAACGATTATCTAATTCTGCTATTTTTGAAATTGAAACTACGTCTACCAATTTACAACCAATCCCATTAGCCTGAGAACATTGAAGGAGATCAAGCTGATTGTCAGTCATACTGCTGGAATCTTCTGATACACGATATCTTAGTTCAAGCTCCATTAGATAATTCCCCAAAACAAAATTTGATGATTCACTCCCCCGTTCCAACTTAGTGATAGTGTGCTTCATGTAAGGTTCCCTTAAAATTTTGATCCGGTTTAGAACCCCTTTATGAGGCAACCATAAATGTGACCAATCCAAAGAAAAATACCCTTTTAACCTTGCGGACCAGTCTCGGTTCAAAATAAGTCCATATCCATCTAGTATGTCTTCCACTACAATATCAATAAATTGAAATATCTTTTCATTTGCAGATAAACGAATGAGAACATTTTCCATTTCGCCAACTACTTTGACACTAGTTCTGTCTAATTGAGTAACTTCCCAAGCAGTAGGTTTCGGCTGCCCATTAATTTTTTTGCAAACTATGAGTGGCATAACATTCACTGATGATCTAGAATCTACCAGAAAATTATGCACCTTATGGTTCAAAATTTCCAGAGTCAAAAGGAAAGGTGGGGTTTTAAACCTAGCTTTCCCTTCCCCAATTGATTCGACATATTCCTCCACAAGTTGGTTTTTGGTGGGTATCTCTTCCTTTGGTCCTTCAAGCCTTTTAGTATTTTCTTTGTTAACGCTTACTTGGTCTTTCATAGGCTTAGCAGGCTTGTTGATTTGCTTTGGATCTTGGCTGATAATGGTGATTTCAGGTACTTTGTCCTCAACATTGTTCTTGTGCTGTTTCTTGGCACTCTCTTGCAACTTCCTAATTTTTGAGATCATTGAATTATCTTTATCCACCAAATCCTGGTCTTTTGTTGTCATTGGTATATTCTCAGGTTTCAGAGTACTTTTTTCTGTATCGAAAAGTGAGATACAATCCCATAAAAACATAGTATCATTTTCTTGTTTTCCTATGGTCTTACTACCTTTTTCCTCTTCATCACTGTCCTTAGTCAATTTAGAATCCAAGAGCTGATTCATCACCAACGTCATTGAATTTAACCATTGAGGAAAATTCTTTTCAGAATGGGGTTGTTGGTGAAAAGTGCAAAAATTATCCATCCCTACCTCTGTCAGATTCATTGATGCTGAACCATGCGGAGGGGTTTTGAATTGGTTGTTATCTTCCCTTTTTGTAGTAAGGATTACAAGCTATCTGAGCTTCTTTTTCCTTCTCCAAATCTATTATTCTGTTGGAAAGCTTTTGCATCATCTTTAACATCCCCTCAAAATCATGTGATTGCTCCTCTTTAGGTTTCGATAGCAATAAGGCTCTTTTCTTGGAAGTTTTTTCTCCAGATTGCTCGGGATAATATTCTATACTTTCCTTTTCAGCCTCTACTCTTTATGCTTCTTCATAAGTATCTGCTAACGTAGGCTTAACTTGAGCTTTTGTGAACATAGCCAAATCCGGACCTAAAGTTGAGGTATAATACTCAATCAGAACTTTATCAGAGGGCTTATCAGTTGCAGAGAAATTCTTCAGGTAAGCAGAAAATATTTGAGTGAAATTGTGTACCTTTTCTTTCCTTTCTTTTTTTAAAGCACCTAAACCTTTCATTAGTGCTGCATGCATATTTTGGGCTGCATACTTACTTCTGAAAATCCTTTCAAAGGTATCCCAATCTGGGATAGAGTTTGCAGGCAAACCAAAGTACCACGATGTTGCTGCTCCTTTAAGGGTGTGTGGAAAAAGTCTACAAACTACATCCTCATGTTCCCTAGCCCTTAATCCTTCTATTACCAAAAAGAAACTTTGCAAATGGTCATCAACTACGACCTTCTCACTTGGATCAAACTTGGGCAGCATCTTTCAAAAGCTTGAGGTAAGTCATGCAACGGAGGTGTTAAATTTAGGGGTGATCTAGCTTTCCAAGCTGGTGGTGGATTTGGTGGTTTAGGTGGCTGGTTTGCATTTACACCTGCCATGAGTCTAGGTGGAGAGTGAGGAAGTGAACAAATAGAAGTACGCACAAGAGAACAGTAAGGTGTGTTTGGGCCTACTTGATTCAAAGGATGAACAACTTCCTATAACGCTACTTGTACTAACTCTTCCAAATCTCCAACCAACACTGAATCTTCCAATATGGGATGATATTTCTTCTTGTACTCTCTTTGGGGTAAATCAAAAATAGTGGGTAATCCTCCAATACTCTTTACATAAGCCCGTGTGTGTCTTCTCAGATCATTAACTACTTGGTTGTCTACATAAAACAAATGTTCTCTATTCTCTTCAGTATTTGGGTCAGGGAATAAAATGCTTTCAAAACTATCACTGGTGGAGTAATTTTGAGGAAATGTATTTCCCCGGCCATCCATGCACTAGTGGACCTCCTTCTAGCGCCAGAAACTATTGAGGCCTAGAAATTCGCAGGCATCAACAATAAGGGATTCTCCCTAGTCAATGTTCCCAACTAGCCTGTGATTGTTTGGTGTAGGGAATCCATCTGATTTGCGGTACGACTACCGTAGGTCAAGTAACAAAAACAAAAGGGTTTTACCGGTTGTGGCCCAGTCCACCGTATATATTTTTGTATTTTTTGACTTTAAGTATGATGTACAAGTGCCTATCTAAGATGCAGATTGATGAATAATGCGAGGAGTGGTCACAATGTGATGCACAGGTTCTTACCTCTCGTCTTAGACTCTCCCGCATCTAAATCACACACAACTAGAAAAAAAAATGCTAACTAAGCTATCCCTAGGGAGCAAGATTATTAATTCATGAGTAATGTAATATTGTTCACATATTAAGATAAATCCCAGATAGTTGTTCTTAGAATCAAAACAAATAAACATGAATAAATATATACATGACAAGATAGCTCATCAACCATTAAAACATCCATTACTCATAGCGGAAATTATCATAGAATAAACCAGAGAACATTCAAATAAGATCATAGGTTCAGAAAGTTAGAACGCTCTCACAGTTAATGAAACACAGCTGAAAAGGAAATAGTTCCTTTTCAACATTGTTCATTTCATCACATTTGAACATTCCACACAACACTTTCTCCAACAGGAAAAAAATTGTAATTTTATTATTGCAAAATGAATTAGTTCCTCTTACAACAAGTAGTTCACAAGTTTCTCTGGGAAAAAGCCCCTTTCTCTTGTCTGATTCTTCTATATTTATACAAAAAATTAAAACTGTTGGGCTTCCCACAAATGACCCTTGGGATTCCCAACATTTCACCTCCCCTAATCTTCTTTTATTAAGTGTTTATATATTACAATAAAACACTGAAAAATGAAGCACTCAAGGGGAGGGTCCTGCTTGACTATTCAAGAACTTCTTCCATGCTAAAGCTTCTGAAGCAATAATTTCGAACTCAAAAGGTTCTAAAAAAAAATATTGATTTCAAATTTAGCGGCCTGATTTCTTATTGCTTCGATCCTAGCTGAGCTCAGGCGAAGTTGATCCTCTAGCAACTGTACACTAACTGCAGAATGAGCTACCTCATTTCTGAGGATATGCTCATCTAGGGCTTTGATGTGTTGAACCCATTGCTCATATTTTTGATATCTTCTTTGCAACATCTCTAAAAACAAGCTGTGATATGGAAACATATCCATTCTCTGTTCAGCATCAACCTGGCAGCGATTATAAGTAATCAAAAGTCTCCTAGATAATTCTGTACAAGCTCCCTTTGTCTTCTTAACAACCTTCTTGAATTCTTCGGCCGTGTTTATGGCAAATTCCAATAAATCATAGTCTTGTCTCAGGAGTTGTTGATCCTTTCATGGTAGGTCAGCAGGGATTTCTTCGTTGGCCTCTAATCTTGCCATTCTTCCTGTTAGGACTTCTAAAATGTCCTGCGATCTATCTACAAAATATGAAGAGGTTTCCAAAATATATTCCAGCCGATTGTCTACCTGCAAGATCTTGCACCTTTCTTCCTCTATGGCTACTTGTAGCTGGTGCATCCTACTCCTCTTTGCTAGAACTTGCTCCTTAAAAGGCCAAAGGTTGACTTGCTATTCTCTGGCCTCTTCTAGAGCGGCTATTAATGAAGTGACATGTTCGTTAAGCTCTGCAGTCTACCCCCGATATTGTCTCTCAGATTCCTCCAAGGTAGCTTTCTATAGCTCTAGCTCCCCTATCCTACCTAGCAATTAATCTTTTTTTGTGTGAAGACTTTCACATACCGTCTTCAACTCATCGTTTTCTGCCCTTAACCCTTGACATTCCTGCTGCACTTTCTCTATACTTCCTTGGGTAGCCTCTAGAGATCTCTTCTCTACTTGGAGGAACTGGACCTCAGCTTTTGAAGACTTTATTTCATGCTACATGTCTTCAAAATTTCTTTTCAGCCTAATACTTTCCTCTCTTCCCCTTCTCAGGGTATCCTTTAACTGGGTAGCAGACTTCTTTGACTATTCAAGATCAGTCATTATCCGGTCAACATTGTCCTTAGAAGCATGGATCAATGATGCTCCAGCTCTGATGGTGAACCCGGGATCCTTGTCTATCCCATATACCACGGTTGTATCATTTATCATTTTACTCGACTTCCCCCCAGTCTCGACTTTCCTTTCGGTCCTCTTCACAATTCTCTTTGTTTCTTTGTCGTAAAAGATAGTGTTGAAGTATGGCACCTCTTCTCCTTTCTTCTGCTTGAAAGGATTTAGTCTTAGGGTGGGAACAATAGCTTGTCCCAATGTGCTACCGGCATTTGCCTCAGGCTCTTGAACATCAGGATTTCCCACAACCTAAACCGGGATTTCTACAGGATCGGAAGATTGTTTCTCTGTCAACTTTAACCTATCCACTTCTTGCTTCCTAAGTTCCTTATCCATTTTCCTTTTCCTTTCCTCTTCTTCAAGCTTGGTAGCTTCTTTTGCCTTTCTAGCTGCTTCTTGTTCAACTCTTCTCTTTTCTTCCTCCTCACCTTTAAGCCAGCTTTCGGCTTCCTGTGCTATCCTTCTAGCATCTTCATCCCTTTTTCTAGCTTCCTCTTCCTCCGCTTTTTTCTGTTCATCTTGTCCTTTCCCACCTTTAGTGGTAATTTTGTTTTTAAATCTTCTTCTTCAGGATGTTATATTTTCTACACTACGGAAAATGGATTCATCTTTATCCCAGTGGCTTGTGTACTCAAAATTTACATTTACCTCCTTGTAGTGCTCTGCCACTTTGTTCTGAGAATCGTTCCTCTGGAAATTTATTTCCCCAAAATGGAATTTCCCCAATTCTTCTACAAATTCATCGGCTTTCTTGACTCTTGTGAACTTATAGCTCCCCAACTTGAATGGTAAGGGAGGATAAGTGGCCTTCTTATGTTCAAATAGAAAACTCCCGATGCCATCTAAGAAGACTTTCCTAACTACCTCTTTGTGTATCACATAGTTAGTGGCATATTTTGGTAGTAGTGAGGGTGCTCTGGAGCATCCATACATTCTGAAATACAATCCATCCTCTGTCAAGTAGTAATCTGCATATTCTTCAATAACTTGCAATGCTTCCTCCGACATGCAGTTGCATTCTTTTGGAAAAATCAATGTATATAGTGGCATAATGAAGTGTTCACACACTTCTCTATAGTGACTGTGGTATTTGTGTGCCCACAGTGGCTTGTAAGCAGAGTAGACTGGTGTTCTCTCCCTGTCCCAAATACACCTCAATTTTGGGAAAGGTTGGTTGCATAGTATGCAATCAATCAGTATAGAGCTCATGTAGAACTCTGAATTTTTCTGGGACACCCCTCCTAATGCTGAAGCAATGCAGGCTGAGAGGATTTTTGATACAATGCCTGCCCAGTTGAACACTGTTCCTTGGGTTGCAACATAGAAGATAATAGGCACCCATCCCAACTTGAAGCTTTTACCATGGGCTCGCCCAAAAGTTCTATTGAGCATCAAGGCAATGAACCTGTAAGGGGTCTTTAGGGTGGTAGTATCATATTGCCCTCATGGCCTAGTCCTGAAACTCTTTCCAGGAACCAGCATTCTTTTCAGTGTCTTGACTAGGTCCAGATTAATGGCCTTTAACCAGTCTTTAGTCAGGAATACCTTAGCCTCCGATAAATGGTAAGATAGTGATACGTACCTAGGCCTATAAGAAGCATAAGCCTGCTTGTCAACATTGGACAAAATCATGGTGGTTACATCTTCCCAGGGTAGAAGCCATCCAATCACCTCCGAGCATGGAAATAACTCAAGTCTGGTAGCAACCCTCATCAGAGCAGATCTCTCTATATTCGCATATATGGTTGCCTCCTCAAAACCTGTGTCAGGTACCTCCCAGTGTGTTACTAGTCTGTAGACCTCCCCCCATTTATATTCGGGTTCCACACCCACTATGCATTTGGTATCTTTGTAAGTGTATTCAACTTTGGTAACAACTTCAACCTCGGGTTCCTCCTCTACTATAGGAGCCTTCTTCTTCTGTCGTTTAGACATCTCGAATTCTGAAGAATTTCCTTGTCATACATAAAATCCTTTAGGTTCTGTTGAGCCATTTCTAAATAATATTCAAAGAATGGAGACAAATTGTATGATCATTTTACCTCATTTAGGCTAAACATGATTGCAACTATGAAAATAAACAAACAATACTCAAAACCAAGTGTTCCTGCACAACCAATCTGCCAAAAGAGCTAAAACCAGCACATAACTAAAGATTTGCATAATCAACTCATAATACCGTGTCCTTTCTAAAATGAAGAAGATCCCCCTCCCCCCGTCAAGGAGAAAACAGTCTCAAATCCCCCTCTCAGCGCTATGAACTAAATCATTCCATGGAAAAAATGATTCCTAATCCCAAGTAAAGGATACCCCATTGTGATAGTGCACTTAACTCACTTTATGCTTGAGGTTGGTGGTAATGATGGATGGCAAAGCGACTGAAAAAAAAGAACATCAGGTGATGGGGCGGTGGCTCTAAAAATTTGATACATTGGCTTGGATGTGGAGAATAAGAGGAAGCTACTTCTTGCAAAGGGAACTCGCATCAATATTTGGATAGATAATGCATTCTGAACCCTAATTTGTTCCATGGTTTGTGTTCAAATTTACCAATCTCATTCTAAGCGGGGCGTAACTTCAAAACTGCGACCCTGGTCCACAAGAAATGCAAGCCACCTAAAGACCGGGTAGCCAAAATCTCAGTATCTTCAAAATAAACAAGGAAACGCCCTCCTCCTATGACTGACAAGGAACTACCTTGACCGAATGGCCATACACAGACTAGGGGAAATTGGCACAGATAGCGTAACGCCTGTCTGCACCGGTTTCCCAGGCAGTCAAGTGTGGGTTGCAAAATCATAACGGCTGTGAACTTAATCCTTAAGAAAAACAAAAAACCCCCACTGGGTAGCCATACCACCTATAGATTATATATATGCATTGAAATGGAAACTAGGTATCCACTAACTACAAGGGCAACGAACTAACCAAGGGGGACAAAACTCAGTTTGACCATTTGAATGGAAAAGGTAGAATGGGAATCAAGGCCTACCTGGAAATGTGTTGTGCGACCAGATGAGACAAATCCACAAACCTCCATGGCGAAGCCACCTAGCAACAAGGTACCGACAGCGAGTACGTGGTTCTGCTCGAGATGATAACAATAGCATGGGAAATTCACAAAAACAACAATAAAAATAATAAAACCCAACCCCAATATATATACGCCCCGGTCAACAAATAATCGGCGGGAAAAATAAGCTCATCGGACTACAAAAAAATTATGGGATCAACGAGCCTGTTAGTAGCATCTCCACAACGATGAATGATGAAATGGCTACAAGACTCGCAGTGGCATCAGCAAGAGAAACATATCAAACCTCGCATCAAAGCTCATAAGACTAAGGACTCAGACCAATAGCTGGTTGAAGAGCCGCGACGGCGGAAACCATAAAGGCATCGAGTTCCGCAAGCCAATCAAAATCGGAGGTAAAAATAAACATGACTTCAGCAAAAATATTGGTCAAGTGGAAACAAAATCAAACTATTATCGGAAGGATAGTGCTCTCTAGAGCCACAATGGTGAAAGTTGAAAGCCTAAGGATCTGAGCATCAAAACGGAGAGGATCGGAAAAGGATAATACAACCATCGGGGATCTTTGCAATACATCTTTCGCAACGGTGGAAAACATAGAGACAAATGTTCTGATGGGATCTTAATATAGCTGCCGATAAAGAAAAAAAAAATAAAGCGCATTGGAGACCAATAACCCTTGAATCGGACTTGATGTCCTGTTCTTTTCCGCAATGGCGGGTGCGCGGTTAACTTCAATTCTGACTCAATAGTCTAAAACAATTCCGATGACAGGGAAAAATAAATACAACCCGTAAAACATAACTGGTATAAAATTATTTCTTTGATCAAAGCATCAAAAAAAACCGAGCTGAGCAAAAAACAAAATAAAATGAGGGTCCCGAATTTTTTTGAATTTTGGGAAAAAAATTGTTGCAGCTAAACACACTTCAAAGCTGGGAACGACTATGTGCATAGAATACAATCGATCAGAAATGAGCTGATATGGAACTCTGACTTCTTTTGTGAAACTCCTCCCAGCATTGTGCTTATGCATGGGGACAAACTATTAGACACTATATTGGCCCAATGGCCACAAAGAAAATCACTGGTACCCAGCTCAGTTTGTAATTCATTCCATTTTACCTTCCAAAGATCATGTTCAACATTAATGCTATAAATCTATAAGGAGTGCGAAGGTTCGCAGTTTCATATTTCCCAAAAGGCCTTGTATGAAAATGTTTTCTAGGAACCATCATTCTTTTGACATTGTCCAAAACATATAGGTTAAGGTCCTTTAACTATTATTATGTTATATAACTTTGGGGCATGGGTAGCTTATAGTCATGAGCTACATAAGCTGGGATATAAGAAGCATAACCTTGTCCTTTAGTATTTGACAAAATCATTTTTTTACATCATCCCTCGGGAGGATCCAGCCTATTACTTCTGCACATGGAAAAGGTTCTGGTCACGTGGCAACCTTCATGATTGCTCACCTCTCTATATTGGCATATGTTGGTAAATCCTCTAATCTTGAATCTGGGATGCTTTGATTGGTGATCATTTGGTAGATCTCCCCCCACTTGTACTCAGGTTTGATGCTCGTGATATCCTTGGTGTCTTCATATATAACTTCAACTCACGTTATAATCTCTATCTCTCGATCCTCATACGTGGATTTAACCTTCTTCTTTTGTTTCTGAGGCATATTGCTATATGAATGATGAGACTTTTTTAATCATATAGAATCATGTTAGATTCAATCTATTCCAAAATATATAACTATAATTAATACATTCTACCATAAAGAGAAACAGTTTTAACAAGAAATTTTACCGAATCATGATAGTGCATATTGACCAAAATTTTGTTTCCACCCTAAGCTGCACTCTCTTGAAATGAAAAATAAATAGTAGGTTCAAAGCTTTTAATAGGCAGGATGAACTAGGGTCATAGGAAAGCATTCTACTATATGGGCCCTGCAGCTCCCAACATGGCACCACATCTCTCAGAGCTTACCAACGTCAACATCGTCAATGAGAAAGGAAAACTCAAAGATGCCCAACAGGAAAACCTTAATGAATAACCATGGTTTTTACCCTAAATGGAAAATTCCTCCCACAACACATCACAAAAATCCTATTTTGACCGGCCAATGACCGCAATACTACCACCTTCTGATTGATGAAATGAAGGAGTGGTGCATATGGTGAAACACTCGTCTTCCCACTGTCCTAATACTACGAATAACTATCAAAGAAATCCCTATGGAAAGAGATGGGACGCAATGGCTGGGTAGGGAAGAAAACTGGAGGCCCTAGTCTTTCAATAACAATGCTTCACAATCCATGATGACCTCAACGTATTAAAAAAAAAAAAACCCACAAAGAAGAGAAAACCTAACCCAACCAAAATTCTACAACATGCATCGCCAAGCAACAAGAAAAATTAACGAGTAATATCCTACCTGCCTGCTGATACGACCTGGAACAGAGCGATCCTCATAGGCTAGAATTTCTCAATTGACTCACAGCTCCACAGCTTGCAAACATCCAAGAATAACAGTGGAAAATCCCCTTATGGGCTTAAATAGGCTTAAACGAGGGTAAGCATAATAAATGGCCTTGGGAAGGAAACCCCGTTAGTGCTAAAATCATATCGAAACTGATCCCGCGAGCAAATGTGAGGGATTTGGATGGTAGAAAACAACTGTCCCGATGTTAATCGGGTGGCTACAACAATACACTGTTGAAACACGTCAAATATAAATCGGTAAGACACATCACTAACACTCGCACCGCCATCAAAAAATCCTTCGGGAAGGAGATCGGCTACGCATCAGACTGTGCATGCAAAGCATCGATAAGGAAATCATTATTAGGCTCTCAGAACACTTAATACCAAACAACCAAAACGAAGAGTAGAAAAAACAAAATCTCCTGCAGACATCGAAAAATGAAACAACAAGATGACCCGATGCATCGGAAAGACTTTGGATAATCGACGAGGGGGCATCAGAATTTTTTTTTGATAACATAACCCAAGGTACATCTGATGCATCAGGAGGATTTTGCAAGACTTTTCAGAATCATAAGACACAGAGAATCGGCCAGCCTTCGAACAAATTTTTCGATACATCAGATGAACTTCAAGAGTTCATCCAATACATCGGGTGAAAAAAGAATTTTTCTTTTCCAAAAAACGTATGTCATGAAACAACTCTTGCAAGATAAAGATAGACTTTCAAATATTTTCTAAAACTAGGAAAAGTAGGGGGGCCTAAAAAGTATAAATTGTGTTTGGGGATAATAGTTGCAGCAGCAAATAATTGGCGACTAACTGGAAAACACATATCTATGGACAACCGACTTTTGAACAAAAAAGTGCTTTAAAGTATCCTGTTAAAACAAACTTTACCAGATTTGTTTAACATGCCCAGATTTTCTAGAATGCAAGATTTGTAAACTTTAATATTGATTATGGTCTAATAGGATAGGGGAACCAAGATTTCAAAGTCTCGAAAAATATTCTGAGGCCAAGATATGAAGTTCATTTTACTTCTCCTTCCAGATTACTTCCAACATAGACACCATAGGATTGTAATATGGTACGAACATATATATTCATTTGTTCCTCATTCCCATGCATTTTGAATTATTTTGATGCTTTTGGAATTTTGTCCTTTTTAGTCTTCCCAGATTTATTTCTTCATTTTAAATTTGATTTAGGTTCTTCCATCCATAATGTCCTTTTGTGTGAGAGATATTTTTCTTTGAGCTCACGGACGGAGAAGAATCTTTGAGCAATCTTATCCAACTAATTTTATTGAGTATGTCTTTTGATGTATGATTTCTTTTTGGGAGATTTGAATCTCTTTTCCCTTTTGGATTTCATTTGTGGCATGGGATTATTTAAATACCATACAACTATTCACCCTACTTCCTTTCCATGGGTATTTTGCTGTTAGCTTCCTAGGACAGACTTTAGTGCAAAGTGAATGGAGCCTCAAAATAGGATTTTGGACTTTTCTGACCTTAGTTATTTTACAGGGATTAAATAGGACTTCAATGTGTTCAAAATCTATTCAGATAGTCTACCAATATTAAAGGATATTTAATCATTATATATGTGCAAATAGCAAGCAGTCCTTCAATCAAAAGATTTTTAGTCTATCCAGAATTCTAATGAGCTCCAATGCCAAAGGTTGTGCTAGTTTATTGAAAACATAAAGTAAAACAAACAAACTATAAGAAATCAGACTCTAAGAAATCAAAGTGAAAATAAAGTAGAACTAATTTAAGGAAAATAAGACTAAAACAAGTCAAAAAGGTTTATTTATGTACAAAGAACAACAAAACAACATTGAGAAAAATATGGTTTGAGAACTAAACCATTTACTGGACAGTTCTCTTCCCATCCCTGCAAATCTCATACTTTATAAGTTGATGTGCCTAACTTCTCTGCAATCTGAAAAGGGCCTACCCATAATTGCTAAAATTTAGTGTGTTTTCCTTTTTCATCATGTGGGTGATTCCAGTTAAGAACAAAATTACCTACTTCAAATTCCTTCTTTTCGGCTTTGTGCTTATCGAACCATCTTTTCACTATTTCATGTTGGTGCTTAAACCTTTCTTTCGACTTGGATCTAGACACTTCCAACTTTAGCGGAGTATTGATTCGGATTTACAGGACCTCATTTTCAGTTCCTCTAAAGGCTTGAGCTAGTTGAGAGGAAGCAAACAAAATATTGGGAGGTAGGATGGCTTCTTTCTCATAGACTAGAGTATAGGGTGACACACCTAAGGAGTTCTTGGGTGTGACTCGATCAGCCCAGAGTGCATTAGGAAGAGCTATCTTCCAACTTCTTTGATTTTCTATGAATGTTTTCTTTAAAATCCTAATGAGAATTGTATTTGTAGATTCTACTAGACCATTATCTTGTGGATAGTAGTTAGCAAAATATCGTAACTTAATCCATTTCTCATTTGAAAATGCAGTTAGTCTAATAGATGAAAAATAGGAAGCATTACAAAAAACCAGGGAAATTGAAACCCCAAACCTAGTCATAATATGGTATTGCAAGAAGTCCATAACTGCATCTTCATTCACTTTTCGCAATGGGATCACCTCTACCCATCTAGTGAAGTAGTCTATTGCCATCAGAATGTACTTGTGCTACAATGAATAATTTTGATTCATCTCTTTGATGATATCAATCCCCCAGTGCTCAAATGGTTAGGAAATAATAACTTACTTTAATCGTCCTGCTGCATTTTCTTGTCTTTCCCCGCTCCTTTGACAATTATCACATTTCCTAACATGAGCATGAGCATCCTTGAATAGATTCAGCTAGTAATATCCAACTCTCAATATCTTATGTGTTGTAGTATCTCCTGAGAAATGACTTACAGCAGGGACATCATGTAGCTCTATAACAGCCTCTGAGCAAAAATCCATCATAGTTTTTTCTAAACATAAATCCATCAATAATAAGATATGAGGCTGACTTTAAGTGTAACGCTCTCCTCTGCTTGGAATTCTAGTGTTCAGGAAAGTATCCATGTTGGAGATAATGAATCAGGTCTCTATACCAGGATTTTGTAGCTATAAATAAAGGACATACACCAACCATGTGTAACTCAGCTTCAATCTTCCAATCATTATCTTCATTGTCCTGAATCTCGGTCATCAATTTGTCGATCCCTTGCCCTTTAACTATGGTCACTGGTTTGAATTCTAAGTCATATTCTTGTAAGGTTGTTACCGAGTTAGCTCTTCTTTCTCCTAACCCTTTCTGTAAGAAAATAGATTGGACTGTCGGGTACAGTTCTTCAGTATATATGGTATGAATTGCTTCACTGCCTTAAAAACTGCTTAATCTTTCTTATCAACTGCAGGTTAATTCAATTCATCTCCTTGTAGGCTACTCCTCATAAACGATATGGGGTACTTATCTCCCCCTTCTTGTTTCTGTGTAAGCACTGCTGCTAATGAATCGTGTGAAGAAAAAGTGTACAAGATGAAGTCTTTTTCAAAGTTGGGACTTTTAAGGGATGGTGCATGAGCTATTGATGTTTTGATCTTGTTAAATGAAACCTTCTTTGAATTAGTACACTTGAATTGGACACTTTGCTTGACCATTTGTTGCAAAGGTTTGACTATTTGAGAAAAATCTGGCACAAACCTTCGCACAAAATATATTGTCCCCATAAAAGACTGCATGCCCTTTTTATTATGGGGTAAAGGGATATGTTCTATTTATTTAATGATATCTGGGTCTATTGAGATCCCTTTCTTTGAAATTATGTGACCCAAGATATTTCCTTCTGTAACAACAAACACACATTTCTCTGGATTTAAAGACAGTGCCATACTTTTGACACCATTCGAAAATCTGTTTTTAATGAAACACATGTTCTTCTCTTTTCTTGGAAAATATTGTGACATCATCCAAATAAACCACTACAATCTGGCCAATCAGACCATGGAAATCTATATCCACAGCCCTTTGGAAATTTTCTCTAGCGTTAAGGAGTCCAAAGGGCATTCTTCTATATGCAAAAGTCCCCCACTTGATTCTGAAAGTGGTCTTCAGTCTATCTTCTTCTGCTACTAACACTTGGTTGTATCTTGAGAATATGTCTAACAGAGAAAATAGCTCAAATCCTGAGAGAATCTGTAGTATCTTCTCCATGGATGGGATAGGGTAATTTTCTTTATCAGATGCACGGTTTAAATGTCTGAAATCAACACACAGTCTAACCTCTCCAGACTTATTTCGTACTGGCACCAAATTTGAAACCCATTTTGAATGTTTAACCTTGAATATGATCTTAGCATCAAGAAACTTCTTCACCGCTCTTTGAATTAGAGGTTCTAGTTTGGGGGGCATCTTCCTCAGAGGCTGCTAGAAAGGTTTGACTCTGGCTTTGATTGAAACGACATGTTGTAAAATTTTGGTGTCATAGGTTTTGATGTCTTCATATGTCCATGCAAAGACATATTTATATTGTCTGAACAAGATAATGAATTTTCTCCTTTCCCTAGGTGAACAACACTTCCCCAGGTTCACATATTTAGGATCAGCCTCTGACCCTAGATTTATCAGCTCGAACTACAAAGACGAACTGTGTGTCTTGACATTTGTTGGTCTTCTAAACTTGTTGTCTAGATCAAAAATTTGTTCCAACGTTCTGACTCCTTTAGGAATTAAATTCCCATTCTTAATGTTTTATTTATGTTCTTCATCATCTATTATGGCTCCTTTGAAGGTTTCATCATTCGTTAGAAATTCCAATATTTGTTGATCATCATCAAACACCCTCAGATTGGTGATATTGTCTAGAAAGGAATGCCTGAAAAGAAATTCAATTGAACATCTGTTATTTGTGGGTACCAACCTTGCAGCTGAAGTAGCTAAGAGGTCAGTTGCTGCATTCTTTAACCTAGGAATTGAAGTAATATTGAATGCATCAAAGTTTGTTAGCAAATCCCATACTTCATTTTGATAAGCCTTCAGATGTGGTGATATGCAATGAACTATATTTCAGACTTGTTTAAACATGATTTTAGAATCTCCATACACTTTTAGATTTTTTACTGTGAATTCCATTGCCTTTTTTAGTCCCTATACCAATGCCTCCTATTCAATTGTATTATTAGTGTACTCAAAGTTTAATCTACAGGAAAGGATTTTTTTTTTTTTTTGGGATCCATTAGGACACAGCCAACCCCTGATCCTTCCAGGGTTTTGGAACCATCAATGTAAAGAATCCAAAAAAATTTCTCTATCCCTACTGATTTTGAACTATTATCTACATTTGAGACTAACTATACTATATTACAATCAATCTCATTATATCACGAAAACTGAAGGAGATCGAGTTGGGTATCTGATGTGTCACTCGCTTCTTAAGCTTGATAATTTCATGTTTCAAGCTCAAGGAAATAGTTCCCCAAAATAGGGTTAACTGGTTCATTCTTCCCCTCAAAATGTGTTACATTGTGTCTCATCTGCGGTTCCCTCAACACCTTTATCTGATCAACCTTTGTAGGGAAACCACAAATGTGACCAATTTGAAGCAAAATAAACATCTAATTTTTCCAACCAGTCCTGGCTCAAATCCATCCCATAGGCGTTCGTGATGTCTGCTACCACAAGGTCTATATACTGGAAAACCCTCTCATTTGCTGACAAACACATTAGTACATCCTCCATTTTTACTACCACTTTAACTGCATTCCTATCTAATTGGACAACTTTACCTGTAGTCGTCTTGGGTTGACCATTTATCTTCTTGCATACTGAAAGCGACATGACATTCACTGGTGCCCCAAAGTCTACCAAACAGTTATGTATGTTGAAATTGAAAATTTCAAATGTATGTAGGAATGCTGGTGTTCTATATTTACACTTCCTACCTATACTTGCCTCACCAATCTCTTCCTCAGACTGGTCATCATTCTTGGATTTCATTATATGTGTCTCAAGTGCTTTCAACCGCTTTTCCTTTTATTGTGGTAAGTTACACATTTCAAACAAAGAGATGTTTTCCTTAGCATTTCTAATATCTTCTACTATGCAGTGTCCCATTTCATGCTCGGTGGAATTTTTCATGACATTTTCAACTTTGTTTTTTACAGACTTCACAGGCATACTAACAACCTTGGGATTCTGACTCGTGATGACAAAATATGGTATATTAACGATCTAAGTATTATTTTTTATCTTTTTCATGTTCTCCTAAAGTTTCTTTATTTTGGTCATTATCATGTTATCCTCTTTCAATGGGCCCGGACTACTTGTTGTAACATTTGTTTCTGATATTTTTTCTTCCTCAGTGACTCCTTCATCCTCTATACTAAACATGGAGACACAATGCCATAAAACCATATTATCTTGTTCTTGTGACTTTGTTCATGAACCTTCTCTCCTTCATCCACAATTTCTGTTAACTTGGAATATAGTAACCGATTCATCACTAAAGTCATAGAATTTATCCACTACAGGAAGTTTCTTTCAGAGTGAGGATACTAATGGAATGTATAGAAATTTTCCATTCTCACTTCAGTTAAGTTCATAGCTGAGGGACTATGAGAGGGGGGTTTGGATGGACCATTATCATCTCTCTTTTTATAATAAGGTTTGAATTTCTTATTGGCATGCTTCTCCTTTTCCAGGTCAATTATTATATTTGAAAGTTTCTTCACCATTTTTACCACACTATCTAATTCCTGTGACCACTCATCTTTAGGCTTAGTTAACAACAAAGGTTTTCTAGTTTCCAAAAGTTTTTTCTTCTGATGGTGCAAGATATTTGTCTGTACTTTCCATTTTGTCTTCCACTTTCTCAGCTTCCTCATATGTTTCCACTAAGGTGGGATTAACTGATATTTTGACAAACATAGCTATCTCGAGACCAAGAGCTGAAGTGTAATACTCAATTAAGGTGTTCTTAGCAGGTTTTATAGTTGCATCAAAATTATTCAGATGCAAAGCAAACCTCTGACTGAAATTATGCACCCTCTCTTTCTTTTCCTTTCTGAGGGAAAGAAACTCTTTCATTAAAGGAGAGGTAGTTCACGAGGTTCCATACTTGTTTCTAAACAATTTCTCAAAGGTATTCTAGTTTGGGATTGAGTTTGCCTGTAGGGAAAAATACCATGAGGCCACTTTACCCTTGATAGTATGTGGGAACAATATGTAGACTACATCTTCATGCTCTGCTTCTTGTAAACCTTCTAAATCTAGGTAAAAAATTTGCAAATGATCATCCACAAAAAATACTTCATTCGGTTCAAAATTGGGAAATGACTTATCAAAATTCTGAGGCATGGCATGTAATATAGGAGTAATGTTTAGAGCGCATCTAGCTCTCCAAGTAGGTGGTGGACGAGGCTGATTTGCATTAACATTTTCCATGATTCTAGGTGGAGATTGAGGTGGAGATTGGACAGGGGTTCGAAAAGGTGAGAATTGAGGGGACTCTGGTCCTAACTGATTTAGAGGTTGCACAATCTCTTGCAGGGTTGTTTCTACCAGCTCTTCAAAGTCTTCCACTAACACTGAATCCTCACAGTCAGGATGATATTTCTTACGAAACTCTCTTCTTGGAAAAGAAGCAATAATGGGAAATCCCCCAATCATCTTTGCATATGCCCCTATGATTCTCCTCAAATCATCAACCACCTCGTTAGCAAAAGGATAGAGATACCATGTAACCTTTTATTCAGGACTCGGTCTCTTTGGGAAACTAATTTCAGAACTGTGACCAGTGGAGTGTTCTTGAGTAAACGAATTTCCTCAGCTAGCCATGCACTGGTGACCCTCCTTCTAGCGCCAAAACTGTTTATTCCTAGAAGATCCCAGGTGACAACAGCAGCGATTCTCCCCAATAAATGTTCCCAATTAGCTCGTTATTGTTTGATATGGGGAATCTGTCTGGTTTACGGTCCGGCTACCATAGATCAAGTAATGGTTTAATATTTCTTTACCGCTTGCTGCCTGGTCCACCGTTTAAGTGCATTTTTTTGTTTAGTTTTATTTTATATATGATATGAAAGTTCCTAATCTAAGTGCAATCAATAGAGACAACAAAGAGTTCACAATGTGATGTGCATGTTCTTACATCTCGTCTTATTTCCCCTTTGCTTCTAAATCACAGACAAATAACAACTATGCTAAGCTAATTGATTTTATATAGCCTATCCCTAGGGAGTAGGATTATATTTAGTGGTGAGTAATGTACTGTAAAACATGCATAAAGATTATTAGATAGTTGTTCATAATTTAGAATACAGGAATACATGTAAAAAGATAAACACAAAGATAGCTCATTGTTTGTTAAAATGTTCATTACTCAATATATTGCATAAGTTTCATCAAAATAATAGAAAATCATTCATAACATGGAATTAATTCATAAGTTAGAACAATCTCATAGTTTGTAGACTAAGCTAAAACACAAATAATTCGACATTCAACAAATCTATAGCATGCATTTGAAGCTTTACAGCTCCTTCTCTAGTAGAAAATATGGATTTCTTTATTGTAAAAGGAAATAGTTATTCTTACACTAAACTTCACAAAATATAGCATGTAAAAGTATTTTCTCCCTCTACTTTACCTATACTTATACAAATTTAAAATAAATCTTGAGTTGCCCCAACCTTTTGGGCTTCCTCGACTCTTCATTTACAAAAATCTTGTCTTTTAGTGAATTACTAAAAATAAGAAATACAAAATTGTATAATATTTAGCTAATGAATAAGACAAAAATCAAATGGGCCCAGCTGGTGTCTTAAAAAAAATGGCCCATTCTTTTGCTTTTTCACTGATGATCCGATATTCTATAGGCTCCAATAAACACACTACCACTTCATGATTTGAAAGTTGAGACTCAATTTCCTTCACCTTAGATACATTTTGCCTCAAATATTTTTCTAACAGGAGCTTGTGGGATGAAGCTTGGATAATCTAGATCCTGATGTCTTCTTCACTAACAACTTCGATATTGGATATACTTTCTTCTCCCTTTTGCAACCTCTCTTGCAAGTTCTTCATATGTTCTTCCCTAACTGGGAGATCTTGATCCGGGGAACCTGCTAGAATCATGCACTGATTGTGAACAATATGTATGCCTTTGTAAAATTCAGCACACTTCTCAATAGTTTTCTCAATGGCTTCATTTAATCTGACCATTGTTTTACACCCAAAATTCAGTATGGCACCCTCCATCTGATTACTTCATGTATATCTCTGAGGCATATTAGCTGGAAAGGTTGAATGGGCTCCTATCCATGTTAACTGATTTTTTACAAGCTCAACGACCTCTGATAATCTTATTCAGAATTCTGATGAGTTGAGTGGTAGCTCTTTCAATCTGAACTCAATTTGTCTAACTCTATACATCTCTCCTGCAAGGATTGAAACAAAACCTAATTTATCTCCTTTTTCAGCATCGAGGCTTGATTCTAGAATGGAGTGATTTCCATCTTCTTCTCCTTCGCCACTTGAAGTTGTTCTCATAGTAAAATATTCTAAGCTTCTAGCTCTTCTCTTCGCTTGTTCGTTGCCTCTCCTTTCTTTTCTACTTCAACAACTTGCTTCTCAAGATATTTCTTTTCTCCTCCAATAATATTTATTGGTAATACGAGGGAATCCTTGTCAGATTGTAGAGTTTGGCATTCCTCCTTTGACTTCTCAATCTCACTGATAATATCTTCATGCTTCCTCTTCAGAATTTATCCCTTGCCTCTTTCCTTATTCAGAGTCTCCTTCATTTGAACAAACTTCTTATTATATTGTTTTAGATCAGTCATAATTTTATACACATTATATTCATTAGCAAGAGTTGAGGCTACACCTGCCCTTTCCATAAATCTTCGATCCTTTTCAGTCCTGTGAATAATTGTTTTCTTAGTTCTCATGATTTCTTTATTTTCCCCGGTGTCCACTTTCTTCTCATCTCTTATGACAATTATTTTCTTATTCTTGTCATAAAAAATGGTATTTAAATCGCCTACCTCCTTCTCTTGGGATGGGATAAAAGGGATTAGTTCAATCCCTAATGCCGGAGCTGAATATACCATGGTTTTGTTGCTATATGGGACGGATGATCCCCCCAGATCATCATAAGACTGAGGCTGCTCCAAATTTGCAAGATCTTTTTCTTCTTGTTTTTTTCTCTGTAACTCTTCAGTTGCTCTCTCTACCTGGTCCCTTTCTCTGTCGGCTGCTTCCAGTATCAACATCTCATCCTCTTCTTTCCTTTTCTAGGAATCTTCTTCTTGATTCTTTTTCTCAGCTTCTTCTTTGGCTCTCCTTTTCTCGGCTTCTTCTTTTGCTAACCATTGTTCTGCTTCTTGTGATAGTCTAAGTGCCTCCTCTTGTTTTTTCTTAACAGCTTCCTCCTCTTTTTTCTTCTGTTGCTCAATAGCTTTTCCCTTTCCATCTACAGTCGTTATCTTTATCTAAAATCTCTTCCTCAAGGATGTAATATTGTGTGCATTTTGGAATATTTCTTCATCTTTATCCCAGTAATCCACATATTCAAAATGTACTCCTACTGTAACAAAATAATTCAACCTTATCCCCAGAATAATTCCTATGAAAACTTATCTCTCCAAAGTGGAATTACTCTAACTCCTTTACAAACACTGGTGCACTCTTCACTTTGGAGAACTTATAGCTTCCTATATAAAATGAGAGTGGGGGGTATACAGCCTTTTCTGATCTAATAGGAAATTACCAACCCCATCAATGTACAGTTTCCTCACTCCTTCCTCACGAATAACATAATCCGTAGCATATTTTGGAAAAAGAGAAGAGGCCCTCGTTCTGCCAAACATCCTTAGATATAGCCCTTCCTCTGTCAGGTAATAATGACCATTATCCTCTAAAATATTCAAGGTTTCTTCAGACATGCAATCACACTCATCAAGGAATATTAATCTGTATAGTGGCATTATGAATCCGTCACAAATACTCTTATAATGGTTGAAATATTTGTGTGCCCGAAAGAACTGATATGTATCATAGACAAGAGTTTTGGTCTTATCCCATTGGCACTTTAGAGCTAGGAATAGCTGTGTCCACAAAATACAATCAATCAGAAATGAGCTCATATAGAACTCTGAATTTTTTCCTAAAAATCCTCCCAGCACTGCACTTATGCTTGAGGACAAATTGTTATACACTATATTGGCCCAGTAAAAAATGGTGCCTTGAGTGGCCACAAACAAAATCACTGCTACCAAGCTCAGTTTGTAATTCTTTCCTTTTTCTCTTCCAAATATCCTTTTCAACATTAATTCTATCAATCTATAAGGAGTGTGAAGGTTTGCAGTTTCATATTCCCCAGAAGGCCTTGTACGAAAATGTTTTCCGGTAACCATCATTCTTTTGACATTGCCCAAAACATATAGGTCAAGGTCCTTTAACTATACTTATATTAGATAAGTATAGGGTGTGGCTAGCTTATAGGCCTAAGCTACATAATCTGGGCTATAAGAAGCATAACCTTGACCTTCATTATTTGACAAAATCATTTTTGTTACATCAGCCCTCGGTAGGATCCATCCTATTACTTCTGCACATGGAAAAAGTTTTGGTTGCATGACAACCTTCATGATTGCTGGCCTCTCTATATTGGAATATATTGGTAAATCCTCTAATCCTGAATTTGGGGCACTTCAATTGGTGATCATTCAGTACATCTTCCCCCACTTGTACTCAAGTTCGATTCCTGTGATAGCCTTGGAATATTCATATTTAACTTTAACTCGCGTTATAATCTCTATCTCTAGATCATCGTCTGCGGCTTGCACCTTCTTCTTATGTTTCCAAGACATATTTCTATATGAATGATGAGACTGTTTTGATCATAAGATAACATGTTATATTTGATCTATTCCAAATATATAATGACAATTGATACATTCTACCACAAACAGAAACAGTTTTAACCAGAAATTTTACCGAATCATCATAGTGCATATTGACCAAAATTTTGTTTCCACCCTAAGCTGCACTCTCTTGAAGTGAAAAATAAACGGCAGGTTCAAATGTTTTAAGAGGCGGGATGAACTAGGGTCACAAGCCAACATTATACTGTACAAGCCCTAAGGCTCCTACCATTGCACCACATCTCTTAGAGCCTACCAACGTCAACACCGTCAATGAGAAAGGAAAACTCAAAGATGCTCAAAAGGAAAACCTTCATGAATAACCAGGTTTTTTACCCTAAATGGAAAATTCCTCCCATGACATTCCACAAAATGCTTATTCCAACTGGCCAATGATCGCAATATCGCCACCTTTTGATTGATGAAACGAAGAAGTGGTGCAGAGGGAGAAACACTCATCTGTTCACTGCCCTCCTAGTACGAACAACTATTAGAGAAATCCCCATGGCAGGAGCTGGGAAACAATGGTTGTGTAGGAAAGAAAAATGGAGGCCCTAGTCTCTCAAGAATAATGCTTCACAAACCATGATGACCTCAAAGTCTTAAAAAAAAAAACCCATGAAAAAGGGAAAAACTAACCGAACCAAAATGCTACAACATGCATCGTCAAGCAACATGACAAATTAAAAAATAAGATCCTACCTGGCTATTGATATGACTTGGAAAAATACAATCCCCAATGGCTAGACTAGCTCAGTCGACTGACAACTCCGCAGCTTGCAAATGACCAAGAATAACTGTGGAAAATCCCCTTTTGGTTTAAACATGCTTAAACAAGGGTAAGAATAATAAATGGCCTTGGGAGGGAAACACCGTTAGTGCTAATATCATATCGAAACTGATCTCGCAAATAAACGCGAGGGCTTTGGATGGCAAAAAAGAACGAGCCCGATGTTAATCGAGTGGCTACAACAATACACTGCCGAAACGGTACAAAGATCAATGAGTAAGACACACCATTAACACTCGCACCGGCATCAGAAAATCCTTCGAGAAGGATATCAGCTACGCATCAGACTGTGCATCTAAAGCATCGCGAATGAAATCATCATTACGCTCTCGCAACACTCAGAAACAAACAACCAAAACGGTGGGTAGAAAAAACAAAGTCTCTCGCAGACATAAAAAAATGAAACAACAAGATGACCCGATGCATCAGAAAGACTTCAGATAATCGATTAAGGGGAATCAGAAAAAAAAATCGATACCATAGACCAAGGTACATCCGATGTATTAGGAGGATTTTGCAATACTTTTCGGAAGCATAATATAGGGAGAATCAGCTAGCCTTTGAAAAACTCTTCCGATACGTCGGATGAAATTCAAGAGTTCATCCGATACATTAGGTGAAAAAAAAAAATTCTTTTGCAGAAAACTTAAGTCATGAAACAACTCTTGCAAGGTAAAGATAGACTTTCAAAGATTTTCTAAAACTAGGAAAAGTAGGGGTCCCTAAAAAGTAGAAATTGTTTTTCGGGATAATAGTTGTAGTAGCAACAACTTGATAATGATTTTTATAAGCAAACTTGACTAAGTGCATATATTCTTCCCATTTCTTTGGATGATCCCTAACATACATCATTAACATATCCCTTTAAAACATGATTTACTCTTTCGGTTTGTCCATATGTTTGTGGATGAGAAGCGGTACTAAAATTTCATTTAGTGTCCAATCCTTTAAACAATGACTTCCAGAAATTACCAATATACTTAGGATCCCTATCACCAATTATCATCTTAGGAATTCCATGCAATGAAAAAACTTCCTTCATAAAAATATCAGCAATATTAGCATCCTTATAAGTAGTTTTAACAGGTGTAAAATGAGCTTCCTTGCTAAGTTTGTCTACCACTAACATCACAGAATCAATTTTCTTTTGATTTTTAGGAATTCTAGTTATGAAATCAAGGTTGATAATTTCCCATTTCCAATCTGAGATTAGTAATGGCTGCAATAGACTTGACGGGTGTCAATGCTCAACTTTAACTTGCTGGCATTCTATACACCTAGCTATATGTTTAGCCACTTTATTTTTCATATTAGGCCATAAATAATATTTTCTTAGAATTGTTATCATATTTTAGTATCTAAGATGTCTTGAGTAAGGAATCTTATGTACTTCATCTAAAATCAACAATTTAATTTATATTACATTGGGTACATATAATATGTTTTTATACAACATTAGACCTTTTTCTTTCAAACAGAAATCTGTTTTTGTATTTTGAGATTCATTTTATGTAACTGTTTCCCTTAAATTTTGATAATTTTTATCCATTTTTACTCAGTCTTCAAACTTATCATTGAATTCTATTTTATAGCTACTAACACCGACTATAAAATTTAGATTTGCATTTCTGCTTAAGTCATCAGCCACCTTATTTTCTTTTCATTTTATATGTTTTATTTCAAAATCATATTCGCTAAGGAAAGCTAACCATATTGATTTTCTTGCATTCAGATCTTGTTGATCAAACAAGTATTTTAAACTTATTTTATCGAACATTAATAAAAATATTCTACTCATTAGATGATGGCGCCACATTTTCATGGCATGTATTACACCAGCCAATTCTAAATCATAGGTAGCAAAAAAAAAATCAGGTATTTTTAACTTTTTTTATTCATATGTTATTACATGACCTTCTTGCATTAACACTCCACCTAGACCCTCATTGCATGTATCAGTGCATACAAAAAAGTCCTTATTTGGATCTTATATTTTTAAAATAGGTGCAATGGTTAATAATTATTTTAAGTTTTTAAATCTTTATTCACATTTTAAATCTCATACAAATGTTTTTCCCTTTTTCTGTAAGGACGTTATGGAATTCACGATCCTCAAGAATCCTTCTATGAATTTTCAATAATAACCTTAATACCCATGAACTATCTTACATCTGATACATCCTTACGAATGAGCCATTCCAATATTTCTCTTATTTTATCAGGATCCACTGATATCCCTTCCTTGGATATCACATGTCCTAGATATTGTATTTTATCTTTAAAGAATTCACATTTGCTGAATTTAGCATACAATTTGTGTTCTCTTAAAACTAGTAATATTATATGGAGATTTTCATCATGTTCTTCTTTTCTTTTTGAATAAATTAGTATGTCATTGATAAATACAGCTATGAATTTATCCAAATTCTTAAGACACTGTTCATTTAACACATAAAAGATGTTGGAGCATTTTTTAGCTCAAATGGCATAACTACAAACTCATAATGCCCGTAATGGGTTCTAAATGTAGTTTTGAATATATCTTCATCTTTAATTCTGACTTGATAATATCCATATCTCAAGTCTATTTTTGAGAATATCGTTGCTCCGCATATCCGATCGAACAGATCATCTATGTGGGGAAATGGATATTTGTTTTAAATTTATGTTTTTGTTTAATTGACAATAATATATACTATGAGAATTTCGATCTACAGGAAGATCTAGGAGACTTATAGAAACTCATAAATCGAATTTGATGCAAAACCAACAAAAAACCATTAAAAGAGAACAATTTTACACATGCAGTGTGAACTGAAACAGGTTATTATTTGACTGTCTAACATGTAAAATATGTTATTAATAGGTTTATAGTACATATGAAGTGGTTCGTGAGGCTTGGGAAGCCCAAAATGACTGTATATGTGAAATTGGCCAAATTGGCCTCAATCCACCCTAGGTGGGCCAAGCTTGCTCCAAATCATCCCAAATGGCCACGAATTACTGTGTGAACGTGGATGAATTGACTTGGAGAAATAATGACTCCTTGGCATGTGTGGGTTTGTAAAATAAGGTGAGTGAGAGGCTCTAGGTGGCATTAAATGCACCAAATCAGTCCAAAATTGGGAAAAACCCACCTCTAGCACTCCTAGTCAACCACAATGTCCACATTAAATGAATGGGATAACAACATCAATGATGAGGTGCACATGTGGATTTTTTACTTATCTGGAGTGCTCATGTGGGCGTGAATGCCCCAATTTAACTGGTTATTAGGACAACTAAGCACCCCAAGTCCAAAACCATAGTGTATTAAAGAAAAAATGAAATAAAATAGACTAGGGAGTTAGACTAAGGTTATAAGTGATTGTATTACTGTTCTAACACCCTCCCTTAACCAAAAACTTAGTACAACACATAAAATCAAGTGGGAATCCTTGGCAACAAAGGCTCAAGTCACCTATTTTACAATAATGTTTATTAATCCATGTAATCGAAGTAAGGAGGGAAACTTCATGGGACAAAACCTCCCCTCAAAAATGGATATGAAAGAGATCAAAAATGTATTTAGAGGGTCCTCTTCTTCACTTGAATAAGCTGAAAGAACAGCTTCTTGGTGATGGACTTGGTGAATATGTTGTGGATGCCAAGATCATGCATCAATGCATTACATTGTTGTAAACAAAGATCATGTGGAGAGGCCCTTTGATAGTCATCTTTTGATGATGGAAGAGAATCATAAGAATGTATTTTTCTACAAGTATACTCTGATATAATATCATAATCAACCATGGAAAATATATCTCTGCAAACTCTTTTCCAAATAACATCAAAAGATTCAACAAAATATGCATTATGTGTAGCTTCCATATCATGAATAAAACCATGAATATTTCTCCCAATTTGATGAATTACCTTCATAACATTGTAAAAAATCTCACAAGGCTCTGAAATATCAGAATACATGTCATACACAGCATAAAATATCATAGGTATGGTATCTCCATGAGCGAATGGATCCATAGGAAGAGAAGAGTGAGCAACTAGATCACAATTGTAATTGAGTGAACCTAGAAGGCCTGGAGACTTGAGATTTGAACCATGGGTGGTGAAAGAAAATAAAGAAATATGGAAATTCAGTCCCATTAAGTCCAATTATATGGCTGTCCAACCCATGAAATACATACAAGACATAACAACAACATATACAAGATACATAACATTAGAAACTAGGCAATTTTTTGAATTTCCAACTAGTGAACGTGAGGGTTGTTGGGTCTTTTGCATATGATATGGTTAGGGAAATGAGTCAATGGCTCTCATAGGCTGTATATCATCCTGTATATCATCTTCAGAATCAGAATTGGAAAGATCCAATTAGATTGGGAAAGATCTTTCAAAAGGCACATCAGGGGCTAGTGAAAAATGACTAGTTTTGGGAGGAAGCTTTGATGAACTGACTGAGAATTTTTTCAAGGAAGGGATGGAGGTTTCAAGTCCTAATATATCATAATGTGAATCAAAAACAAATCTACCAGAAATAGAGAAAAAATAATTGGGTTTTACCCATGCACCCAATGCATGCTTAGCCTTACCATTTTCTTGCTTACGCTCCCATCTTTTTGCAAATTCTGGAAGAGAAATATGGTTCTCCTCAAGGATCTTGGTCATGTTGTCCATATTATTTATGAATCAATATTTCTCAAGGTGTGAACATATACAATAATCACATGTGGGTCTTTCTCTCTTGTTTCTGAACTTGATTCCTTCTTCTCTTTCTCCTTTTGCTTCAAATCTGTCTTCTTGCTCTAGGATTGATTTGATACACCAGCAGCAAGCGCTTGATCCTTGGATTTGATTATTGTACCCATATGAAATAGCTTGTATTTATCCTGGGTGACGGATTCCATGAAGCTAACCTTTTTTGGCATTTTCCAGTTTCGAAGTGTCAGCTTCTCGAAATGAAAGGTGCTTACAAACACTGGAAATTCTAACCCCAACTTTGAAAGGATGGAAAGTATCAACTTATCCTCTTTATTATCAATCCCAAATTTCTTTAGCTGAAGCAAAAGTGACTTGAACTTGTTGAAGAAATAATGGATAGTGTCAAAGTGTGTTGGACTCAGGCTGATGAGCTCATTCTCAAGCTGATGTCCTCTCAGTTCAACAGTTTTTCCAAAGAGTGTCTCTAGTTTTACCCAGAATTCATTTGGGGTTGTTAAAATGTCTATGTGGAAAAAAATCTCTCTTGAGATACTTAGGCATAACAATCCATATGCTTCATCTAATCTATTGAAGTACTTGACTTTCTCTACAGCATGGTTTGGCTCCACCTCTGTGCCCATGGTAACTATGTAGAGACCCTTGGATCTCAATTGAATAACCATCTCTTCCTTCCAGTCGAAGAAAATGAAAGGTGTTATAAAGATGTGTTTTTATTCCATTTATGCATGCACTAATGGTGATGAAGTTGTCAAATGTCTTGCAAAAACCACTCAATTTTATCTAGAATTTCTCTTAAAAAAATGCAGCTAAAAATGCTTAGGCTTGATCTGCAACTAACTAAAATCCACCCAGATCTTATACCATGTGAGAATTTCAATATTCAGCAAGATCTAGGAGCCTTAGAGAAACTCACAAATCAAATTAGATGCAAAACCAACAAAAAACAATTAAAAGAGAAAACTTTTACACATGCAATGTGAATTGAAACATGTTATTATTTGATTGTATAGCATCTGAAATATGTTAGAAACAGGTTTATATTACCTGTGAACTGGTTCGTGAGGCTTGGGAAGCCCAAAATGTCTGTACATGTGAAATTGGCCAAATTGGCCTCAATCCCCCCTAGGTGGGACAGACTACCTCCAAATCATCCCAAATGACCACAAATTGTTGTGTGGACATGGATGAAGTGAATTGGATAAATAATGACTCCTTGGCATCTGTGGGTGTGCAAAATAAGGTGACTGAGAGGCTCTAAGTGGCATTAAATGCACCAAATCAGTCCAAAATTGGACAAAATCCACCTCTAGCACTCCTAGTCAACCAGAATGTCAACATTAAATGAATGGGAGTGCACCAACAATGATGAGGGCACACATTTGGAGGTTTTGATGAGTTGGAGTGCTCATGTGGGTGTGAATGCCCCAATTTAACTTGTTATTAGGCCAAATAAGCACCTTAAGTCCAAAACCATAGTGTATTAGGGCCTTAGACTAAGGTACTAAGGTGTCAAATTATTGTTCTAACATATACATAAGCATAAGGTAACACATTTATTTTTGAAAAATAGGACAACTGCTCCCCAATGGGATACACTTGGTCTTATGTAGTTTTTATCTATTGACTCCTGTAGTTGCGGTTTTAATTCGCTAAGTTCTAGGATATTCATCTGGTAAGGAGCCTTTGAATTGGGTACAACTTTAGGCACTAATTCAGTAGTAAAATCTATTTCTCTTTTCAGAGGTAATACTAGAATCTCTTCCAAGAATACATATTTAAAATATTTTAAAATTGGTATATCATCAAATTTTAATTTATATTCTTTATTCATGTGTTTATCATTTATTACATATACAACAAAAACTGTGAGACCTTTTCCTACATATGTTGGTTTTCTGGGAAGACCCAGGTTTACTATAATGATCCAACAACACCCCTAGCTCACTGTCCCTTTCGGCAACAGACTGCGGAGTGGCCTGAAGTCTCACCCAAAGTGATCCTAATGGGTTGGTGAAAGACTCAACTGTCTCGACCAAGTTCTGTATGGCATCCTGTGTGCGTCTCGTAGCTCTTCTTAGCTCGCAAGACCACTCTGTCCTCTCTGCGATGTGTAGTTTCTTCTTACTCGCAATGATTCTAATCCTTATCGCATCGCCGTGCCCTGGGCAACACGTAACTCTTTCCTCCACTTGATCCTTAACCGCAGCACACCATAGCTCCTCTGATGGTGCGATATTGCCTCCCTACGATATCCTACCGCTGCGACTCAGTGTACCTAGCATTACTTGTGTTCAACTTACAGGACTCAACACACGAGGCTGTTTTACACTATGACTCTTAACTGTCTTGAGTGAAACTTAGACAAAATCTTATACAGAATACTTAAAGACTTCAACTTACATTTATCCTTGTAATATGCTGTGAACTGAATAACCTCCACATACATTTACTGTAAGCAAAGTTCATGTAATGAATGACAGATATAACAAGTAAATACAATCACATGAATCAAACACATAACGCTCTGATTTTACGTGGTTCACTTCCAGGGTGGAAGTTACGTCCACAGAATTGTGTTTCTATATTATAACTTGAGAGAGGTACACAGTTCTGCTGCACCACATATGCAGCTAGAGATCTTCTGGGTAACTCCGCACTTAGCCTGTAGCCCTTCTCTCCTAGTTATCTTCTCTATAGTGCTTTCTTACAATATACTCTCACTCTCTTTCTCTCTCTGTCAGTCCTTGCAGATTGTTACAATACAAAATGCAATAATCTAATAGACTACTGGACTCTCAGACTCTCTGATGTCTGAATAGCTACTAATAATATGACTAGCTGGATGGCTTAAAATGCCCAAAATACCAACCTTTTACAATACACAATACATCCCTTTATAGGAGGCCCGAAGGTCTCGCCATTACAACACTGTGGGCCTATCCCAACAGTAACCCAAAACCCTAACTAGTGATAGTCGGCATATCTGTACTTGGGGTAGCCGCTTTCGAGCACACCACTGCTCTCTGCAGTCTTCCATGCTTCCCGACACTGACCATGGGTACTATGCACCGCTTCCCTTCTTTTATTCTTTGTCTTCAATACCTTGGCCCCATCACTCCTTTTAATTTATGAGGGTAGCTGAGCCCCCCTGTCTTCTCCATTGCCTTCAATGCAATGTTTGAGCTTTTTCTTCTCAGCCGCTCAGGTACTGTTGTCTTCCTTGACTTCTGTATTCCAATAGTCACGGTTTTTGGCTCTAATCTGCAGCTAGGAACATGCTACGGCATCATAGCTTCACCTTATCTCTTCATCTTTGCCAAACTGTCTATCTGCCAAAATGGCAGCTTTTCCTGTAGCTGCGGGACCCTGCTCCAACAGTCCCCTAACACTTACTTGTGGCTCATCCCTGAGCCACTACCAATGGGATTCTCCTGCTATAGCTTCTCCTTGGCCTCCTGCGAAGTGCACTTAATCTTGTCTCGAAGTCCTGTGACTTCGTTCTCCATATCTGCGACATGATTTTTATAGTTTCTGTAAATTATTTCGTTGGGCTCTCTTATCTTTCCTGCCCTCAGTCATGCTCTCGCTCTCGTCGCTTGCGAGACCTTTTAAGGATCTTTAAGTGTTGAGAAGTCTTCCACAGATATCCTTCCTCTTTGTCTGGGTTAGAACTTTTATCACAAGGAAAATCTGTATCTTCCATCCTTCTCAACATTTCATTTAGTCTGGAGCCTACTTATGTGAAAGGTATACAAACCAGGAATTCCATTATGAGAACAAGCCTTTGTCTGCATCTTGAAGTTCTGCTTGTTCGGTTTGTTTTCCCTTTCACTTTTCTTCTCAGCAACTCTCTCCAGATATTCAGGCTACTTGGGTTCCACATATTTTCATTCTTGACCTTTGGAACCTCTTGTTCTTCTCTTAGCTGATGAGATAGGTCATCTCCCTTCTCTCGTTGCTTTCTTTTTCTCATTTTTACTTTCTTCCTAGCGGGAGATTTCTTCTCATCATTCTGCTGCTCTGCTTTCTTATCTTTAGTGATCGGCTTGGATTTCTTCTTCTCTGCTGCAGAGAATTTGATGACATCTTCTACATCTTGCACTTGACTCCTCATCCTTGGAAATTGTCTGACCTATGATGTTCCTAATTTCACAACCCTGGGTGGCGTCGCCATAGCGGACATACTGCCACCATGCTCGAAGCGTCTCAGACTATCTTCTAAAGGTTCCTCCTTGGGAAGAACCCACTCGGTGTTATACTTTAGATTGGCAATGGCTGTAAACTCTGGAAATCACAGCACTCTATAACGAAATTAGCTCTAGACAGGGGAAACTTAACACTGCACTCTATAGCTCTCGGCTCTTTGCAAAAGTAACCCTCCCGAATGAATAATTTCTACTTTCATGCCGAAGGCGATAATCCCGGACGCAACGGTCATCTAGAATGAACTTGTCGGTCGTATTAATGCCTGGACGAGACCACACCCATCATCCCGGTCCTCAATAAATGCTGAAATCCGATCAATTTCCATTGAAGCATGTGTATGCAGGCGTCGGTCTCGTCGAAGATTTTCCAAATTTGGAAAAAATTATTATGTTGCTGCCAAATCTACTGTAAGGTATACCGATCATTTCCTCATTAACTACCTATCAGAAGGAAACTTGGCTAGCCCTCTGTCTCGTTACAAAAACTGGGTATGTGGCACGGAGAAACATCGCACTGCTGCGATGCCACACCACATCACTTGCTCAACACAAACTTACGCGTTGTTTTTTTTTTTTTTAAATGAACCATCCTTATGCAATTCCTTATACTTAGAATACCTGCCGGTGTAGACTAATTCCCGGTGCAATGCCTCATTTCAACTACACTGGACATCTACACCATCGCGACTTTGAGTTAGGGCTGAGAGGTGGAGTGGCTGTCAATATAAAGCTTAAGCCTACTGCCATTGATCATTGTGGGAAGAAGCCCCCGATTCAGTTTGCTGAGCTAAATAGTTCCTCCCTCGGTAACTTGTTGTATCTGATATGGCCCCAACCAATATGTCTTGAACCTCCCTGGAAACTTAAGAAATTTACTGTCATAGAGGAGTACTAGGTTTCCGATCTGAAGAGTCTTACTCTTAATGTGCCTGTCATGCCAAGATTTTTCTCGTGCCTTCTGCACTTTCTGATGGAATCCAGCGATGAATCTGTCTTCCTCTAAGGCAAGAAGCTGCGCTAGCCTCTCATGCACCGTGTATGTATCAGCCATTCCAGTGATATGAGGGATTCTTAAACTGGGAATAATATACTCCATAGGCATAACAGCCTCCTGTCCATACACCAAGATGAAAGGTGTGTGTCCTGTAAGTTTCTTGCATGTATTCCTATACACCCATAATACAGCGTTAACTCTGAGGTCCCAATCATTCCTTTGGCTGTTGCATATCTTAGTAAGAGCATTTTCTAAAATCTTGTTAAATGCCTCCACCGTACCATTAGCTTGTGGGTGGTAGGGAGTGCTCTTATGGTGCTGTGTCTGGAATTCTTTCGTCAAGGCCTCAATGGTGCGATTCAAGAAGTGTGTGCCTTAATCGCTCATCAAAATTACTGGGCATCCAAATCTAGTGATGATGTTTTCAAAAATGAACTGTGCAGCTGTAGCAGCATCACAATTTCTTACTGCTTTGGCCTCTGCCCACCTGGTGAGGTACTCTGTTCCAGTGATGATATATCTCACACCAGTTCGTTTTCTCGGTGGGTTGATAGGACCCACAAAGTCTATAGCCCACTTGTTAAATGCGCGCAACGTAACCTGCGGTCGCAGCGGAATTTCATCTCGTCGTGAAGGTTTTCCTACCCTATGGTAGATATTGCAGCATCTACAAAAGTCCTTAGTGTCTTTATGTAACGTGGGCCACCATAATCCTGCAGTCAGGATTTTCTGCGCAGTCGATTTTCCTGCGAAATGACCTCTTGCGGTACCTGAATGTGCTTCTCTGATAATAGCCTCTTTTTCATGTGGCATCACACATCTGTGCAGTACTTCATCTGGACCTAACTTATATAACGGTCCTGCAATCAGGGTGAATTCTACTGCTTTAACAACCAACTGCCTCTTTTGATGCTTGGTAAACTCCTCAGGTGCCCTTCCTGTGGTGAGAAAGTGAATGATATCAGCATAGTACTCATCTACGATCTGGATAGAGAACAACTGTGCATCTGAAAAATTGTCCTCTAGATTACTTCGCTCTTCTCCTGAGTCTATTCACGACAGATGATCAGGTCCAGCATTCAATCTTCCTAGTTTGACAATGATTTCAAAATCATACTCCTGAAAGAGGAGTAACCATCTGCAGATTCTTCCCCCTAACACTGGCTTATTGACCAAATAATTCAATGCAAAATGGTCAGTAAACATCTTGAACGAGGCACCCAATAGGTAGTGCCTGAACTTCTGTAGCGTATGCACCATAGCTAAGCCTTCTCTTTCTGTCGTGGTGTAGTTCTTTTATGCTGTCGACAACTTTCTGCTGGAGTATGCGATAGGATGATCGATACCTCCTTCTCCTGGTTGTGTTAAAACAACCCCTAGTGCGATGCCAGATGCATCCACATGTACATGAAATGGCTTAGTCCAGTCTGGAAATACTAAGATGGGTGCTGTAACCATCTTCTCTTTAAGTGTGTTTAGACTCCGCTAACATTCTTCATTCCATAGGAATTTTACATCTTTCTTTAACAGTTTTTCCATCGGTGCTGTAATCTTTGCGTATCCCTTGATGAATTTTCTGTAGTACCCGGTATGACCAAGTACTATCCTCAATTGTTTGACTGAGTTGGGTGCTAGAATATTTACAATGATGGCAATCTTTGCGGGATCTACCATCAAGCCTTGCCTGTAGATAATGTGACCCAATAAAATACCGAATGGTGCACAGAATATACAAATTTTCAAGTTCAGAGAAATCTGGTACTGCCTAGATTTCTCTAACATCAGTCTTAAATCTCCTATGTGCTTGTCAATTAATCCAAATACAGTCCAATCATCAAAATAAACTTCTAGGAATTTATGGATGTATTCTTTAAATACAACAACTACTACTCTAGAAAAGATAGCTGGTGCATTCTTTAAACTAAAGGGCATTACCGTATACTGGAATGAGCCCCATTCTTTTGCAAATGTGGTCTTATGTCGATCTTCTGAGTGGATTCTGATCTAGTGATAGCCTAAAAATCCATCAGTGAAGGAGTAGACCTCCTGTCCTCCCACATTATCTAGTACTTCATCAGTGAAAGGTGTCGGGAATGGATCATGAAGTGATGCATCATTGAGTTTACGCAAGTCGACATAAATCCTGATGTCTCCTTTGGTTTTCTTCTCTTACACGACCATGGGACTAACCCATTCGCTCTCTTCTACAAGCTTAATGATGCCTGCTGCTAGCATCTTATCAATCTCATCCTTAAATTTTTCTTTAGAGCGTGGATTTAATCTATATGGACACCGCTTGACTGGTCTAGCATCCTCTTTCAATGGTATGCTCATTACTCGCAGGTCTCCGACTATTCCCTTCATCTCTGTGAACTTGGTGGGAAATAGGTCCTGATAGTCATGTAACAAGTCTGCAATCTGTCCAATTATTTCATCGATCCAATAGTCTCCAATAGAGGCAAAATTTGGTTATGTGTCTGTGCCAATATAGATCTTTTTAATCTTGATCGGCTCTGTGATTGCTGGAATCTGTAGCTTCAGTCCATCAACATCGCGAGCCCCTTCTGACTCCGGAATGTTGATGTTGTGAGGATCCTCATCCTCCTCCTCTGGTTCTAATGCAAAATTATAGCACTCGAGCGCATCTTCTAATTGGATGGTGCACTCAGGTTGAGTATGTACTGATAGGGTGCAATCTTCAAATATCTTGACCTTTATTACATCTAGGGCCTGATCAACATTTGGATACTCAGATTCAAAAGCGAAGGTGAGTAGAAAGCTGTCTATTAGAAGTGGCCATGTAGTCGTTCCCTTGCGCAATTTAGTCTCTGTGTACCAGTTCCGTGTAACTGTGTCCAAAGTGTGAAAGAATTGGTGAACCCATCCATCCTCAGGAATGTCCGACCAATTCTGTTCACATGTCTGAATGTGTGATCTGGGGTCACTTTCTCCTGTGTATGTCTGCTGGACATATTCTCTGTCGGTAGAGAATCTGATCGCCATCAATCTCTTAAGATCATCCCATGATGCAATATTCTATTTATGTGTATACCACCATCTTGTAGGTGTGGCTCGTACTGCAAGGTCCATAGCTGCGATCCTCTGCTCATGAGGGATTTGTTGTTCAAACTGCGTGAGAAAGTCCTGGATATCTGTTAGACCATGGAATGATGGAATCTGATTGATCTCTATGCCAATCCATCGCAGTGACTTAGTCATGTACGCACATCTGCACGCTGAGACTTCGTAAAGTTTGTTCTGCCAGTTCTCTAGACCAACATCCGAATCCGATGCACATGAGCTGTTGCATCGCCAACCAATGTTCCCTTCTACGGTTGGATTGATGTAGTCGCTCTGGTTCACAGTCATCTGATAGAGACTGTCCATGTTACATGCCTCTTCCTCTGCTCAGATAGGTTCAATGTATCTAGGACCCTGAAGAGGATCTAATGGTGTGATGACCCAGATCTACATATCCTCAAAGGTCATTTGTATTCTCTTTAATTCGATAACGGCCATGTTACCAATCACCCAATCAATGCCTAGTAGTGCTGGATATGGTCTACTATCGCCAATGATTTCTATAACTTCAAATTCCACAGAGCTGCGAACTCCATCAATGTCAACTGGTACCTACGATAATCGACCCAGGGGTGATACCCGCTGTTGATTAGCTAATCGTAGATGGATAGGCGATCTGACTAACTTAGGGATACCCATCTGTTCCCATTTCTGCTTAGTCATAACATTTACCTTTGATCCTAGATCTAGATCACCTCGTCCATTTCAAATTCTCCAACCTGTGCTATGAGTCGCATCTCTCTTCTTGTTCGTGTACGTCCCATAATAGTATGAACAACACATTGTGCACTGCTCACAGAAGAAGATGGCTGACACTAATCTATGATGTGCTGAAGTTCTCCAATAGCTTGCTCATTTCTCATGAGTTTTAAACAGCTCCGTAGGAAGGATTGTACACTTCCTGTCAACTCGTCCTTATCGCATGTGCCCAATGTGGTAGACTGCGATATCTGTACAGGGCTAATGCCACAAGGTTCTTGCTACGGCACACCCCTAGACGGCGGTACCTACGATCCTGATTGCATAGGGTCATAAAAGAAAGTCTTAGCTTCCTGAAATGTCTATTTATTCTTCTGTAGGTCAAGTGATGTTGCTTTGTTAGGAGCTTTACGCACCCACTCCCGACCTGTGGTATTTTCAGTAACCTGCGATGTCCCATTGGTGGAAGCACTACTGCGAGTCACAATGTTGACTCTTTGTTCTTGTTCTTCTTGCTCAACAACAATAAGCTGGATGTTCTGGTGTACTGTTGGCTTAGGTTCTTTGATCTTAGCTACCAAGGTAGGACAGTCTTCTATAGCGTGATCGTAAGATTTGCAATAGTTACATGTGGTGGTAGGTCTCTGACAGTCCCTAGCATAATGTCCTACAAATCCACAGTTGTAACAAGTGACTGGTCTGCGACCATGGCCAAATCCTTCTCCCCAGCCAAAGCCTCTAAATCCTCCTCCATAGCCAACATAAGCCGGATCATGCTGTGGTCCTGCTGCTAGACCCTATGTTTCTGATTGGACTCTGTATAGGTCTTGCTTACTCCCGACCATGAGATCATAGGCTCAGCAATCATGTTCATCATGGCCTACAGACTTGCAGAAGACGCAGTATAAGTTCTTAGGTGTCTGCACGTACTTCTGAAGTAAAGGGCACTGGTGAGGTAGATGTCCTCTTGTTTTGCATATTTCACACCACGGCCCGTGGGTCTGTGGTAAGGGGTTAGGAGGCCCGGTTTCTATATATTCTACAAAGACTGGACAATTATATTTAGTATGTCCTTGTGCTTTACACTTTACGCACCATATGTCTTGCGCAACCTCTTTCCCTTTCTTAAGCTCATGCATATGTATCGTGAGATTAGCCAACTGGTTTTGCAAGTTTGTCATACCTGTGCTGGTTTCAGCTAGAGGTGAAGCCTCTAGTTTCATCTCCATCTCCAACGCATCATTCTGCATCTAGAGTTTCTACTGCATTAATGGTAGTCTGATGTGAGGGAGCAGTGCTGCAATAAACCATTCCTTATGCTGCTCTGGTGCAAACTCAAAGCTGACTTGGTTTATAAGGGCTTTAAATTTCTGATCGAAGTCCCATATGGACTCTATAGGTAACTATTTGATGTCTTTGAGCTTTGTAATGCACTATGACTCAGACTTAGGTTTTTTAAACTCTTTAATCATGGTAGTCCTGACCTGGACAAGTGTTCTGGGTACCGCTGAGGTATACTTCATATACCATGTTAAGGCTCATTCTCTCAGTGTGGTGACCAACTGTACAAGTTTAGTATTATCATCATTGATTGCTTTAATGGTCCACATGGGTTCACATAGAAACCAATGCTGCTCTAGGTCATCTGCCCTTGTACCCTTAAAGATAGGTAGCTTCATATCATCCCCCATTCTATTTCTACATGGTGGATGTTGATTTGCTGTGTTACTACCACTCGGTGGTGTAGGTGGAGGTGATGTAGCAGTAGTATGTATTGTCTGCGAACTACTAGATGGAGTTCTTATGGGATTGTTCTAAGTCTCGATCTGTTTCTGTGGGGTATAAGGGTGGTAAGGGATAGCCCCTTATGTTGTTTCTGTGGTACTGTGACTCTGTTGTCTAGTATTATCTGAACTGTCTTCAAATATGGGAGAGCTGAAATCTACTTTGTATTTCTTTCCACTACGTGTACGTCCAATGTCATCAAAATCACTTTCAAACTCTTGTGACATTACTATCTTTACTTATTCATCTAAAACTAGATCCATTGTTCCTTTTTCATGTAATAACATCTTAATGGACAAGTTTAAATATTTTAGGTACTTACCGCGATATCCTTTGAAGAAGTATCGCTCAGCCTCGCTGAAGCTTTTTCTCTGATCAACTACAAACTCTGTGACGAAGCCTTCTAGCACACTCGCAAGATAGAAGTCTACTGTCCTCATAATGGGATTATCAAGGTTCTTCACGGTCTCAGTCAGCTCCGGTGTCCAGACAATGTTTCTTTTCTTCTTGAATATGCTTGTATTAGTCAACTTTGATAGCCAGTCGTAAAGCTCATTTCCAAAGGTCACAAAAAATATTGCGTGTAGGTTTGTAACGATATATTTTTGTAACCAGTCCTCTGTACTCAGTATAGGACTCTTGTTTTCTCGTTCGGCAAACTCTTTCTCCATAGACACAACCCACTCGTTGAGTTCGTCTCTAGTAGAATGCCACCAGAACATCAGTGCTCAGTCTTTTCAAAACCGGCAACGAAACCATTTGTTGGTCGTCTGGGCAGACCCGAGTTTACTATAATGAACCAACAACACCCCTAGCTCATTGGCCCTTTCGGCGACAGACCGCGGAGCGGCCTGAAGTCTCACCTGAAGTGATCCTAATGGGTTGGCCAAAGACTCAAGTGTCTCGACCAAGTTCTGTATGGTGTCCTATGTGCATCTCGCAACTCTTCTTAGCTCGCGAGACCGCTCTTTCCTCTCTGCGATGCACAATTTCTTATTACTCGCAATGATTCTAATCCTTATCGCATCGTTGTGCCCTGGGAAACACGTAACTCTTTCCTCCACTTGATCCTTAACTGCAGCACACCACAGCTCCTCTGATGGTGTGATATTTCCTCCTTGTGATATCCTACCGCTGTGACTCAGCGTACCTAGTGTTACTTGTGTTCAATTTACAGGACTCAACACACGAGGTTGTTTTACACTGCGACTCTTAACTATCTTGAGTGAAACTTAGACAAACTCTTATACAGAATAATTAAAGACTTCAACTTACATTTATCCTTGTAATATGTTGTGAACTGAATAACCTACACATACATTTACTGTAAGCAAAGTTCATGTAATGAATGACAAATATAACAAGTAAATACAATCACATGAATCAAACACATAACGCTCTGATTTTATGTGGTTCACTTCCAGGGTGGAATTTATGTCCACAGAACTGTGTTTCTATATTATAACTTGAGAGAGGTACACAGTTCTGATGCACTGCATATGTAGCTAGACATATTCTGGGTAACTCCACACTCAGCCTGGAGCCCTTCTCTCCTAGATCTCTTCTCTATATTTCCTTCTTACAATATACTCTTACTCTCTCTCTCTCTCTATCAATCCTTGCGGATTGTTACAATACAAAATACAGTAAGCTAACAGACTATTGGACTCTCAGACTCTCTAATGTCTGAATAGCTACCAATAATCTGACTAGCTGGATGGCTTAAAATGCCCAAAATGCCAACTTTTTACAATACACAATACATCCCTTTATAGGCGGCCCGAAGGTCTCGCCATTACAACACTGTGGACCTGTCCCAACAGTAACCCAAAACCCTAACTAGTGACATTCGGCATATCTGTACTTGGGGTAGTTGTTTTCCGTCACACCACTGCTCTCTGCAGTCTTCCATGCTTCCCGGCGCTGACCATGGGTACTATGCACCACTTCCCTTCTTTTGTCCTTCATCTTCAATACCTCAGCCTCGTCGCTCCTTTTCCTTTATGAGGGTAGCTGACCCCTCCTGTCTTCGTCGCTGCCTTCAATGCAGTGGTTGAGCTCTCTCCTCTCAGCCGCTCAGGTACTGTTGTCTTCCTTGAATTCTCAGTTCCAACAATCACGGTTTCCAGCTCTGTTCTGCAGCTAGAAACATGCTACGGCATCGTAGTTTCACCTTATCTCTTCATCTTTGCCAAACTGTCTATCCACCAAAATGGCAGCTTTTCCTGTAGCTACGAGACCCTACTCCAACAACATACCTTTTCATCTTTAAAGATGAAATCTTTCTAACGGAAACTTTTCTAGGTATTTCTCTTACTATAATGATTTCTGCTATTTTATCTAAGCATGTAAATGTTTTCTCAGAGCAATTTAAAACTAATTTGTGTTTTTCGAGCGAGCCCATACCTATTAAAACATCATATAATCCTAGAGGTAATACATTTAATTTCACTTCAGTTTTGAATTGACTCATACACATTTCATAATCTTCAACATAACTAACTACCTTTCTCTTGGTTCATGTAGCTAACTGAACCAACCGATATTTTTCAAACTTATTCAAATGCAAATTGCAACTTTTTGCTATACTAGGTGACACATAGCTTAAGTAGCACTCGGGTCTATCAAAATAGAAATCGGTTTGTTCTTTATAATACCTTCTATTTCCACCATAGATGTTTGGTGATCAGCCTGTCGATTCTCCAAAGATGCATTAATCATGGGCACCTTGTTCGCTACGTCACCAACAGTTTCTTTTTCATATGTTGTATGAAGATTGCTGAAACTCCTCTTCCTGATTGTAAAGTCCTTCGCATTATGAGGTCCCTAACATTTCCATTATTTTACAAGTTCTCTTTGTTCATTATTTTTAACATGATTGTTAGGTATGTCTATGTTCTTTGTTGCTGTAAAATTTTGTTCTGTATTATTTTTAAAGTATGTTCCGTGATAAGTATTCTTAGAATAGTTTCGGGAATTATTTACAAAAAAATTGTTGGACTTAAAGCCTTTACTTGTCTCTTCTTTTAACCTAATTCTAGTTAGATACACCTTCTCTTTTATTTATTCTTTGCTCATAAGAGAAATTAGCCTTCCTCATTGCTTCCTCAAAGGTTTTTGGATTGTCATATTCAATTCTGTCCTTGAATCTAAAAGGTAAGCAACTCATAAACTTATGTATCTTAGAATTTTCGTCGACGATATAAGGTACGTATCATAATAAACTTAAAAATTTACTACATAGCTCCTTCATAGACATTGAACCTAGCTTAAGATCATAAAATTCCTTAGCCCTTTCTTCGTAATACTGTTCAGACAAAATTTTTATTTTAAAGTATTTCTTAAAAGTCCTCCAAGTTACATACTTCTCTCTAATGATTTTCACTCTTTTTATATCATGCCACCATATATCATCTTTTCTAGTTAAGTTATAAATAGTCATTCTAGATTTTAGTCTATTTGAGTAATTATAGATTTGAAAATATTGTTGCCATCCCTGATAGCCATGCCTCGACTTATTCTCCTTTTTCCACCTCACCATTAAACATTGGGGGTTTTATCTTCTTAAACTCTCCTGAAATTTGTTTGTAAGATTTATATTTTCTCTTTTAGGGTTGTTGTCTCTATCACTACTTTCACTGAAATATTTATGTTTCCTTCTCCATGACCTAACACTAATTCGTGAGGAGGGATTACTTTCATTATCACATAATTTTAACTTTTTACCTTTACTCTTGTAGGATATAGTTTGATATCCAGATTCATGTTCTTTTCTTTTATCCTTCCCCTCATTGTGTAATTTATCCAACAATATTTGATTTAATTCTTCTTGTGCTCTTAAGATTCTTTCATTATCTTATGTAACATTATATAATTCAACCTTTAAGTATTTTACAGTTTGAAGTAATTCAAATGGTTGATTATTTAGTTCCACGTATAAATTATTTGCATTATTATGATGCGATCCATCCTCGACAGATGCCTCTACTCCTTCCATTTCCTGCAAAATAAAAAAAAACATTTCTTTACAGAAACAAATTTTAAACATAAGTCTGTATTTTTTTTCCTTTTTTTTGTATTGAGCATGCAAGTTGATCCAAACTTCAAGCCTAGTGTTTGAAATCGTGCTCTGATACCACGTGTAACAACTCCATAATTCCATAAGATAAAATAAATTTTCTTACGGAGGGTTTAGATCAATATAATGCCTAATCTAGTTTCACATAGATCCTACGAAATAAAGTAAACCCTACATCCCATTATCGGCCTAAACCCTAGCCTATAACGAAAAACTATAACATTGATACTTAACAAATCGAAAAGTGATCACTTTAATAATTCATATGACACTATACTAGGATACAGTTTTTAAGTCATAAGATAAATTACTCACTTTAAATTGTTGAAGTGTCATGCATTCCTTGTCATAAGTTATCGATTGGGTCCTTTTTTTGGTTTTTCCATAAGGAAGGATTCCGTCATGCTTTAACGTTTTAAACCCTCCGCTTGCAAGCCCTATTGTGAAAGCTCGGGTTAAAAGGTTAAAGGTCTTACTTAGATTTTGTAAGCTAATTCTTTTTTAACATTTGTAATTATGGAGGTGTTTCACATGAAAGGTTAGCCCATCCCTTACAAACCTATACAACTACAAACCTAAGGTGGAAAGCACCAAGGTGACAAAAAAATGATTATTCAAAAACAAATGAGTTCACTTTGAAACTATATAGAGTCGGTACAAAATATTTAAACCACGTGGATGTAGGTTAAACACGCAATGTGAAGGTCTATGGTGCTTTCTAGCTGGAAAAAAAGGTCAAAACCCTAACAAAATATGAAGGGTTTTAGTTGTTTTGTGTTAAGGAAAAGGTGTGGAGAAACCAAGGATCTTGACCATTCTTAGGGCCTTCCAGTGTTGGAAACACAAAGCACTCGATGATGCGACCTGTTATAGAGCACTGAGAACGAGTCCCATATTACCCCACTTCGATTCTCTTGGCTACGACAGTGGTCACGGTCTCGGTGAGCCACCATTTCCTTTGTAGAGTTGTCGAGCTGAGGGTAAGTTACTCCTTCACATTGTTTATTTTTAGTTTTTGAAATGATATTTATTTTATAATATTGAAATTCCAAAGTTTAGCCTTTGTTTATTGTTCTTTGACTTGAAGGAGGTTCGTTGGTTGTTGCTTGGCTTGGAAGAGCTGGGGTCGAGGGTGGTCAGCGTCATAGGGTCTGTTAATACCTTGCAGCCTTGAACCCTACGGTCCTTGATGGCGTGAAATGAAAACGACGACTTGGAACAAGGTTTTCTCTGGTTTGGATTTGTTTTGGAGATTCAAGTCTTTGCACATGCCCCCCTTCTGTTTAATGGTATATACTCTTGTGTTTTGGAAAAGATGTATGTTGCTTTTATTTTAAGAGCCTTTGGGATACGATAGGGGTTACACACAGTTAAAAAAATTTAAAATTCCTTCATTTACAGATCGTGGAGTCTCTGTGGGAATTTGTAATGCAATGGTTTTGAGAAAAATGAAACTATTATTTTAAATCTTAACAGAGTTTAAATAATAGAGTCTCTACGATTTTGTTTAAATTCTATGAAGCTTTTGGTACTCCTCTATGTATGGTTTATTAATATTATTTAAAACATTTATAACTTTCAAAATTGTTCTATATAAATGATATTTTGTTTATTAAAGTGTGGAAGAATTTGTTTAAGAATCATTTCTTTCGATACTACTCTGTTATATTATTTAATAGCACTACTTTGTATATAGTTTTATTTGCTTCATTCAAACCAAATTGGTTTTAACTTGGTTATGGTTACGACATTTCTTTGTTGTTTGAGCATAGGGAGTTTCGTTGTAGGTTTCATTTATTTAATAATTTACTTGGACAATTTGGCCGTACAAGCCTCGAACCCTCCACGTGTCTTAGATAGGGAAATTTGTTGATATTAGTGTAAATTCTAAGCTACTATTTTTTTAAACGAAAGTGTTTTAACCCTAAATCGTTTTCCTTTTGTAATGTTAAGCCTTTCAGCTCTGCGAAGTTGATACTGAATATTTATTATTATTCCCAAGTATTTTTACGCATTATTATTATTCCCAAGTATTTTTACTCGTTATAAAATTTATCCGTTATGACTTCCATTAAAACATCTGCTACCATTGGCGGTGGTTTTTTTTAACAATTTTTGCATATCTTGTAACATTAAAAGCATTTGCTATGACTTCCACTACAAGGAATTTTCCTTATAGTGATAGTGTTTTGAAAACTCATTTGTCTTTCCATTGAAAGTGACAAAACAAATAAGTTATGCCTCTCTACTCACCTAATCCATTTGTTCTCAGCACTCAATTTTCTCTCCAAGGTTTCATTGAAGCCAAAAATCTTTAGTTAAACACAATCTTTTTTAATTATATTATCTAAGTGAAAAAAAAATTCTCTTAAGCATTTAAGAAAATCTAGAATCCCTAAACTTCACACATGCTAATGTCATTGTTGCATCTTACATTAGTTAAACACAAATTTTTTTTTTTTTATATTAACTGAAAAAATGATTCGCTTAAGCATTTAAGAAAATCTAGGATCCCTAAACTACACAAATGCTAATGTCATTGTGGCATGTACATCTGATGTAGTGCTACAATTCGGCATTCCTTTGTTGATTGTGTGAATATAGACACGTGTCGATAATACTTAGGTGATGTTCTTAATAGTAACTTCTATTGTAAATTGTTATTATAATGCTAAGCTAACGGCCAGTATGGATGGATCCAAGGATCCCACTCGCTGGTCACATTAAGAAAAAGTTATACAATTTTGAGTATCCATATTAATTTTATAATTCTATCAAGATGTAAAGCTTTGTAAAGTAATATCCGTTTTCTCAACATTTTTTCGAAATGGCGTGTCTAAAATAGCAAACTTCGCGAATGGAAGTTGTTGGTTTGAAATACTTATAAACTATCTAAACTGTGAATCATTGTGTGTCTCGACTGAAATTTGTGAAATGCATGAATCACACGGATGTTTTATTGATTTATCTTTATGTTTGACCGATGTAGTGTATATAATTCTTAATTTATTATTCTGCTTTATCTCATTATTATAATATATTAGTTTTTGTTTTATATTAAACTTAAATCATTTTAAATCGACATGAACCAATACAAGGTGAAACATGTGACAACTGATCTCACCTAAGATCTAAAAAGTACCTTTGCAACAATTTTCTAATAATAATAAAAAAATATATAATTTAGAATATTTATTCAAACTCATCTTAAAAGTAGAAGAAATGTTAAGAATAAAGAAATATACTTTCATTTTCTCTTTACATTACCTTTTCTTTTCTTTTATTATTTACATTATATTAGTGATAGTAAAGTAGAAGAAATGTATTCCTTATCCAGTTTATTTATTCTTATTAACTGTATTTCATTTATTCTTATTAAATGTATTTCATTTATTCCGTATTCATTTCATTTATTCTTATGAAGTGAATTTCATTTACTTATGCATTTATGTTTATTTTTTAATTTATATTAGGGTGAGTGCACAAAATTGAGGGACCTTTTAGATGCAATGGTAGATTTATATTAATCACTCTTGATCCATAAAATATAAATCATCCCAAGCAATCCCGACCCTACCAAGCCTAGTCCGAAGGCTGCCAATAGGCATGCCAATTATGATAGTAGAACAAAATGCACCCTCGTTTTATTGAAGCAAATCATGCTCCCATTTTTTCTTGAATAACCGCGCTCTCATTTGTAAAAACCTGTTTTTTTGTTTTTTTGTTAAAACGGGTGGAGCCCGTCATTTTCACCACTACCAAACGATGTTGGAGCTCGGACAGAGCAGAATATGAGTGGGAAAACATGTTTTGGGTGAGCCAAAGCAATCCACCTCCACCTTTGGATCAACCTCTTCTTTGTGAGGTATTTTCCTCAAATCTTATCATATTTTCCTCAAATCTTCTCATGATTTTTTCCCTAAATTCATTAATCTATTGTCCCTAATTTGAAATTAAACCAAAACATTTAATTTATATGGCCAATGGAAACAAATGAAAACCAAACCCCAATGGAATTGGCCAATGGTAGCGAATGGAAGCCAAAACCCCAAATTAATCATAAAAATCAAATAATTTTGATTATTTACGAAAATTCATACCCAAAATTCACATGCCCAATAGAAACCAAAGCCCCAATTAACTCATAAAAAAACAAATCAATTTCATTATTTCCATATGCATATTCACAAGCATCCTTGTGAATCCATACCAAAATTCACAAATATGCAAAGTTTATCAATCACATTGCAAGTCTGAATAAGTAATTTACATGCCCAATGTAAACCAAAACCCCAATTAACTCATAAAAAACAAATGAACTTCACTATTTGCACATGTATAGTCGCAAGCATCATTGTGAATTGAAACCAAAATTAACAAATATGCAAAGTTTTTCAATTATATTGCAAGCTTGCATACAACTAAAAAAAAATCAAGTAGAATTCATATCTTCCCGAAAATACATAAACAAACATGGTAAATCCCTTTCCTCTATCTGAAATATCGAAGCTGGTCGTCCAAGAACATCAATAAGCACCTTATAGTTTTGATGAAACTTCCTAATCCAAGTGTCAAAATAAGGTGTAGAATCTTTCCATGCTTAAAAAATATTTCCTCTTGACTGAAGGATACTTTTTGGTTAAGGTCAAGACAACGAAGTTCAACAATAGTCTCTACGAATATCAACATACATATGGAGGTTGATGTGTTTGACTACATGCCAATCACATAATATCATACATGATAGAATCTAGTGGAAACCTTGCAGCCATAAAATCCACTATACACAAGTGTGCATTTAAAGTCTCTCATGGGTATATAGAAAGAGGGCATATAACTAAAATAACATCAAGTGGAATCCATACATGGCCCAAATTACATATAAACAAAGCTCTGCTAAATAAACTTTGGAGTCCAAAAAACATCACGCTACAACAAATAATTACATATCTAACAAAATCATTGCCTATACTTGGATTTTATTCATTAATAGCACATTATGCCTCCAATTCTAGGGTCTAGTCGTTACCTCTACCCGCAATTTCGGAGATGGTACTGCAAGGGCATTAGTCAACACCTCACAATTTTGATGAAACTTCATAATCCAATCCCTGAAATAAGCTAGAGGATCTTCCCAATCAACATATGCAGATAGAAAATTTTATGTATGTTAGATTTTATCATTTAAGCTAGCATTATCTTAGGATCATTAACTGAGAGAATAACAAGCACATCAATCAAACATAAGACACAATGAGGACAAAGTTTTTCCTCAGGGAAACCATAAAGGAGAAAACCCCACAACTTCTTGAGAGATAGAATCAACACCAAAAGTAACACCCCAAAACAGTAAGATGATTTCCCAACAGCAGTATTCTCTCTCTCTCTTGTCCCAGCAACTTCTTCTCTCTCAGTTATGTGCTACAACTGAGTGTGAGTGAATGTATGATAAATAAAGAGGCTCACTCTCTATTTATACTAATTCTTGACTTGACAATAGCTCATTAGGGTCGACTTCTTTGGGAGAGTCTAATAACCCTAGGGCCCCACAACTACGGGGACTTTAACCCTTGATCAATAGGAGGGTTACCCACAATGACTTGACATGACTTGTTTACATTATAGAATCACTCGATCGAAACATCGGGGCATGACATGACTCAATTACATTACAAACACTTCCCAGAATAAACATCGGGGTACAATACATAAGTTATACAAGTGAATACATTCCAAAGTTACAATTACAACAACACTCCCTCTTAACTAGGAAGGTATTCTTTTGACACAATTTATTATCACAAGTCTTCTTCTCTGTATCATCTAGATCATCATCGAGTTCTTGTCATCTTCATCTTCAAGTCATCTTCATCTTCATGTCATCTTCATTGGATATGGATCATCACTAGATCTGGATCATCATCATAGGATCTGAATCATCACTAGATCTAGAACATCTCTGGATCTGGATCATCATCACAGGTGCTATCTCTTGATTCTTCTGGTCACAGAAAGTTCTACAGAACTAGCCCTTTTTCATGTTGGTTGCAGGCCTATCCTCCAATTAGGTCTTCATCTTCTTCAGCACTTATATCTGACCATGATAGGAAACTTTATTCACACAACATGTTTGAAAGGCTCCGCACTTATATCTAACCATGATAAAAAACTTTATTCACACATCATGATAGGAAAATTTTATTCACACATCATGTCAGAAAAGATCTACACTTATATCTGACCACGATAGGAAACTTTATTCACACATCATGATATGAAACTTTTATTCACACATCATGTCAGAAAGGCTCTACACTTATATCTAACCATGATAGGAAACTTTATTCACACATCATGATAGGAAGCTTTTATTCACAAATCATGTCAAAAAGGCTCTCAGCCCCAGGCTGAGTGTTAGTCCTAGACTGAACAAATTCCTGGTAACTGACCAAGTGCCTCCATTCTCCCAGAGAATGGAATTTACAACTTATATCTGATCATGTAGGAAACAATCCTATAGTCACATCAGAATGGCTCAGCACTCATATCTGACATGGAAAGAACCAATCCTCTCACCATGACAGAATGGCTCAGCCCTTACATCTGACCATGGAAGGAACCAATCCTCTCATAATGTCAGAATGGCTCACCGACTTATCACTTCCCCTTGGAGGGAACCTCGATCTGGAGAACACCAGGCTTCTCCCTGAAGTACTCAAACTTCACTCTGGCCAATGGCTTAGTCAACACATCAGCTATTTGTTCGTCTGTCGCAACATAATGGAGCTTCACTGCTCCTCTTTGCACCATATCCCTGATATAGTGATATTTGATCTTGATATGCTTTGACTTGTCATGGAACAATGGGTTCTCTGACAAATTCACACAAATATGGTTGTCGCAATACATATAAGTAACATCCAACTGGAGATGAAATAAATTAGACAGTAGCTTCCTCAGCCATACTTCCTCACAACTAGCTAAACAAGATGTGACATACTCTACTTCAACTATACTTAGTGCCATGCAAGACTATTTCCTACTAAACCAAGAGATCACACTTGATCCCATACTGAAGCAACACCATGAGGTGCTCTTTCTATCGATGTCACTTACTGCCCAATCTGAATCAACATAACCTTCCAGGTTAATCTTCTGATCAACCTTATACTTGAGCCCATAATCAACTATACCCATTAGGTACCGCAGAATATGCTTTGTAGTAATCAAGTGAACATGTCTTGGATTTGTCAGGAACTGGCTCAAGGTTTTCACAACAAAGAAAATATCTGGTCTTGTATTTGTTAGGCACATCAAGGACCCAATCATCTGATGATACATTGTAGCATCAATTGATTTTGATGAAGCACCACTCAATAGATTCAAGTTTGATGCCAAAGGTGTCTTCATGGCCTTGTAGTCCATCATCCTGAACCTCTTCAGGATCTCTACCATATACTTCCCTTGTCCTCTGGAAATTCCATCTGCATTCTACCACACCTACATTCCTAGAAAATAGTGCATCATACCCAAGTCTTTCATTTCGAACTCGACAGGAAGCTTCCTCTTCGTATCATAAATCAACCCATCCATACCTATCACAAGCAGATCATCTATATACAGTAGGAGTATCACAAGGTTACCATCTTCAACCTTGTAGTAAAGGTTGGAATCTACTTTACTTTTGGTAAAGCCGAAACTGGATAGAAAGTTGTCATTTCTATTGTGCCATGTCTTGGGTTCCTATTTCAAACCATACAGGGCTTTCTTCAATTTACACACATGAGTCTCCTATCATGTGTCTCAAAACCGAGTGGCTGCTCCACATACACTTCCTCTTCCACTACACCATTCAAGAAAGTAGTCTTGACATCCATCTGGTGTATCTTCCATTTCATCACTGTAGCCAGATAAAGTACTGATCTGATGGAACTATATCTAGCTACAAGTGAAATTTTTTCTTCATAATCGATTATTTCTTTCTGGGAGAATCCACGAGCTACAAATATTGCTTTATATTTTTCTACGCTATCATCTACAGCATGCTTGATCTTGTAGAGCCATTTCGAAGTTACAATAGACTTCCCCTTTGGTCTAGGGACAACATCCCAGACATCATTCTTCATGATTGATTGATACTCTTCGATCATAGCATCCTTTCATTCTTTTCTTTCTATCGCTTCTTCATAGTTGGAAGGTTCTTTATCGATGAAGTCACATAACAAGGCTACATACTCATAGCAAGACCTGGTCCTTTTTATTTCTCTATGATTTTCTTTTCGAGCCCCATATCTTTCTACACCTTGGATAGCTTCTCATACCCAAGAAAGTTTCCTCTTGTGAGGATTATTCTCCTGAGGTGGATCTACATGTTCTTAAGGTTCTTTTAATTCTCGATCTTCTTCTTGAATTTCTTCATTCATGGTTTTGTCATGAATTCTAGGTGCTTATGTTTCTTCAGGATCTTCAGCAGGTCTCTTTCTAGATTTTTTGTAAGCAGAGTCTTCATCAAATGTTACATCCCTACTGATGTTGATCTTCTTGAATCCTGGGAAGTATATTCTGTAAGCCTTGAAGCTTTCAGAGTATCCCACAAATATACCCTTCCTTCCTGAAGGATCTAACTGTTTCCTCTTTTATTTTGGAATGTGTATGTACACTTGACAGCCAAATATTCTGAGATGGTTGACTTCTGGTTTCTTGCCGAAAAAAACTTCTTCAGGTGTCTTGTTCTCAAGTACTCTGTGTGGAGTACGGTTCTGTACATACATCATTGTTCTGGAAGCTTTTTCCCATAGATGCATGGGAAGATCTTGATCATGAATCATTTCTCTTGCAGCTTCCATGATTGTTCTATTCTTCCTTTCTGCAACCCCATTTTGTTGTGGATTATATGGAGTGGATAACTCCCTCTTAATTCCTGAATCTTGGCATAATTGTTTGAATTCATTTGATGTGAATTCTCCGCCATTATCTGATTGAAAGGTCTTGATCTTCTTTTCAGTGTGGTTCTTGAACAAGGCTTTGAATTACTTGAACTTGCTAAAAACTTCATCTTTGTTCTTCAAGAAGTATATCCATGTCTTCCTAGAAAAATCATAAATAAAAGATACATAGTATACATACCCGCTTAATGAACTGGATGACATTGGACTACATACATCGGAGTGAATGATTTCTAAGATTCCTTTTTCCTTTCTTTTGCTTCTTGGAAATGTCTTCTTTATGTTCTTTCCTTTCACATGTCCTTTGCAGACACCATTATGCTTTGTCTGAATTTCTGGAAGTTCTTCAACAGCTTTGCTTGCAAGTGGTAGTGCACATGTGCAATCCTTCAATGCCAAAGTTCATTTGGTTCTATCGAGTCATGGACCAAGGCTTGTTCTGGATGGCCCTTCAACTTGTATAGACCTCCCTCTTGTTCCCCAATTACCACTACATCATTAATAGTCTTCCCCTTTGGCCACATGAGAACTTGGCCATCTACAAACGCAACCCTCATGCCTTTTGCATCTAATGCAGATATGTGTTGATGTATTTGTAACTTCAGAATGTATTCATCTATGTATCTTATGTCTTGTAACCTGATGTTTATTCCTAGATGTATCTATTATGTAATTGAGTCATGTTGTCATTCCCTGATGTTCCGATCGGGAGGATCTATAATGTAAACAAGTCCTATCAAGTCATTGAGGGTAACCCTTTGATTTTCTAATGGTTAAATTCCCCACAATTTTGGGGAACTAGGGTTATTAGACTCTCCTAGTAGAGGTCGACCCTGGTAGGGTTTTAGTCATGTCGGGATTAGTATAAATAGAGAACTATCACACAACTCATCCACACTCAAGTGTAGCGCATATTTGAGGAAGGAGAAGACACTAGGGCTAGAGAAGAAGAAGATTACTGTTGTCGGGATATCACTTACTGTTTTGGTGTTGATTCTATCTCTGAGGAAGTTGCGGGGTTTTCTCCATTTATGGTTTCCCTGAGGAAAAACATTGTGTTCATTCTCTCTTGTGTTTGATTGTTGTACTTGTTATTCTCTCAGTTAAAGATCCTAATAATGCTAGCTTAATGTTGAAAAACTAACATGGTATCAGAGCTAACCTGAGAAGAAGACACTGTGCACCTATGGGAACTAGGGCTTCCTAGTTTGTGGATCTTCCTCTATAGATTTTCAGCAAAAGTAAGCTGGAATAACTCTCCTCCTTAGGGTGCATATTTCTATCAAAGCATAATCCAATCTTGATGTTTTTCAGTTTTGGACCCGACACTACTGCCAGAAATTAGGGCTTTTCATAGAAGAGGATTTTTTTAGTGAGCCCAGGCTTGGATTGATCTCTTCCCCAAAATAGAAGTTAGGGATAAATTTCTAGGCATTTGGGTGGATAGATCTCCAAAAAATAAAAACCCTAATTTGCTCCTGAACCAGCTCTGCAGGATTTCAGCTCAAGTTTCAGATCCGACATCTTGACCTGGTAAGATCTAAAATATTTTGTATTTCCATTTGAGGTTCTCAGTTTAAGATGTCTCATCATACCAAGCTTGATGAAAAGCTTGAGGGAGATGATAACTTCTGAGCCTGGAAATATAGGATCTCCCTAGTCTTGGAAGAGAATGAATTATACTCCTACATCCATGAGGAGGTTCCAGTTCTAGAGGGAGATGAGGCAAAGGCCTTACATAAGAAGAAGATGGTTATGGAAAAAAGGATCATTGTTGATTCTATCAAGGATCACCTTATCCCACAGGTGTCCTCTCTCAAGACACCTAAAGCTATGTTTGATGCCTTAACCAAATTGTTTGAAGGGAAGAACATAAACCAGAAGATAACTCCGAGAAATCAACTAAAGAATGTGAAGATTTAGAATGCAGAGACCATCTAGTCTTACTTCAGAAGGGTTTCTAATATCAAGGAACAATTAGAAGTTGTAGATGAAGAAGTGGAGAATGCAGAGATTGTGATGACAACTTTGAATGGCCTTCCTAGGTCATGGGATTCATTCATCCTAGGAATCTATGCTAGAAAGAAGTTAGTCAAATTCAGCAGACTATGGGAAGAATGTTCTAAAGAAAAAGCATGGATAGCATCCCGAGAAGAGAATATGGGAAGTGAAGATCAAGCTCTCATAGTTCACTCCAAGAAAGACAAAAGAAGTACTCACCACCCCAAAGGTAAGAATTCTCATCATAGAGATAACAATAGAAAGAACCTATCTAGATCAATATGTTATACATGTGATGAGATAGGGCACTTTGAAAAATATTGTCCTAAGAACAAGGAGCACTCTCAAAAGAATAAGGGGAAAAAAAGAATACATCATGCTCATGTTGCAGATGATGATGAACCATCCAAGAAGAGATCCAAATATGAAAGTGAAGATTCTTCAAGTGAGGATGAAAATGTTTTGATTTCCACTCTCATAGGTAACATTACTCATGGTAGTGATGATTGGCTTATAGATAGTGGGGCTTCCAAACATATGACTGTCAGAACATGAATCACCTCACAAAGTGAAGCTAGGAGATGACTACAAATATCCAATAAAGGTAGTGGGGAATCTTCATATAAACTAGACTCGGGTAATTCTCTAACAATGAAAGAAGTATTGTTCGTGCCGGGACTCAATAAGAACCTTCTCTCCATATCAGCATTGGATGCAAAAGGAATGAGGGTTGCATTCATAGATGGTCAAGTCATCATGTGGCCAAGAGGAAAGACTATCGTTGATGCAGTGGTGATTGGAGAACAAGAAGGAGGTTTGTACAAGCTGAAGGGCCATCCAGAAAAATCCTTGGTCCATGACACAGTAGAGCCAAATGAGATTTGGCATATAAGGCTTGCACATGTGCATTATAGAGAACTACCTATTGCAAGCAAAGCTGTTGAAGGTCTTCCAGAATTCCAAGAAAAACATGATGGGGTCTGCAAAGGATGTGCGAAAGGAAATAATACAAAGATAACATTTACCAATAGTGAAAGCAAAGCCAAAGGCATACTAGAAATCATCCACTCCGATGTATGTGGTCCAATGTCATCAAACTCACTAAGAGGGTATGCATACTATGTTTCTTTTATTGATGATTTTTCTAGAAAGACATAGGTTTACTTCATGAAGAACAAAGATGAAGTATTCAGCAAATTCAAGGAATTCAAAGCCTTGATCAAGAACCACTCTGAAAAGAAGATCAAGACTTTTTTATCAGATAATGGTGGAGAATTCACTTCGAATGAATTAAAAGAGCTATGGAAAGAATCAAGGATTAAGAGGGATTTTTCCACTCCTTATAATCCACAACATAATGGAATTGCAGTACGAAAGAATAGAGCTATTATGGAAGCTACAAGAGCCATGCTTCATGATTAAGATCTTCCTATGCATCTTTGGGTGGAAGCTGCTAGAACAACGGTGTATGTATAGAACCGTACTCCACATAGAGTACTCGAGAACAAGACTCTTGAAGAAGTCTTCTTCAACAAGAAACCATAAATCAACCATCTCAAAATATTCGGCTTCCCTGTATACATAGACATTCCAAAAGAGAAGATAACAAAATTAGATCCTTCACGAAAGAAGGGTATATTTGTGGGATACTCTAAAAGCTCGAAAGCTTACAGAATATATTTCCTAGGATACAAGAAGATTGACATCAGAAAGGATGTGACATTTGATGAAGACACAGCTTACAACAAATCTATAAAGAGACCTATGGAAGAACATGAAAAATAATAAGCACCAAGAATTCATGATACAACCATGAATGAAGAAACTCAAGAAGAAGATCAAGATTTTGAAGAACCACAAAGACCTGTAGATCCACCTCTGGAGAAGAATCCTCATAAGAGGAAACCTACATGGGTACAAGGACTTATCCAAGGTGTAGAGAGATATGGGGATCCAGAAGAGAATCACAGAGAAAGAAAGAGGACCAGATCATGCTCTGGGTATGTAGCTTTACTATGTGATTTCATTGATAAAGAACCTTCCAGTTATGAAGAAGTGGCAGAACGGAAAGAATGGAAGGATGCTATGATCGAAGAATACCAATCGATCATGAATAATGATGTTTGGGATGTTGTCCCAAGACCAGAAGGGAAGTAAATTCTAACTTCCAAATGGGTCTACAAGATCAAGCATGCTGCAGATGGTAGCATTGAAAAATATAAAGCAATATTTGTGGCTTGGGGTTTCTCTCAGAAAGAAGGAATAGACTATGAAGAAACCTTTGCACCTGTATCCAGATACACTTCCATCAGATCAGTACTTGCTCTCGCTATAGTGATGAAATGGAAGATACACCAAATGGATGTCAAGACTACCTTCTTAAATGGTGTAGTGGAAGAGGAAGTGTATGTATAATAGCCACTCGGTTCAAAGAATATAGTGTTCCATGACAAGTCAAAGCATATCTAGATCAAGTACCACTATATCAAGGATATGGTGCAAAGGGGAGCAGTGGAGATCTAGTATGTTGCGATAGAGGAACAGATAGCTGATGTGTTGATGAAGCCATTGGCTAGGGTGAAGTTTGAGTACTTCAGGGAGAAGCTTGGTGTTCTCTAGATAGAGGTTTCCTCCAAGGGAAAGTGATGAGTCCCATAGCCATTCTGACATGGTGAGAGGATTGGTTCCTTCCATGGTCAGATGTAAGGGCTGAGACATTATATCATTGTGAGAGGATTGGTTGCTTCCATGTCAGATATGAGTGTTGAGATCCATAGTCATTCTGATGAGTAGGTCAGATATAAGGGCTGAGCCATTCTATCATGGTGAGAGGATTGCTTCCTTCCATGCCAGATATCAGTGCTGGCCATTCTATCGAGTAGGACAGATGTAAGGGAAATTTCCATTCTTTGAATGGAGCTTCTTGGTGAGGTACCAGGAACACTCAGTCTAGGACTGAGTAGCCATTCTGATGTGATAGAGGGATGTGTTCCCACTTGATCAGATGTAAGGGCTGAACCATTCTATCATGGCTAAAGGATTATGTTCCTTCCATGTTAGATGTGAGTATTGGCCATTCCAACGAGCAGGTTGGATGTAAGGGCAACTGCCATTCTCTAGGAGAATGGAGGCACCTGGCCAGTTACCAGGTAGCTCAGTTGAGGAGGACTAGGGGCCATTCTGATATAACTGTAGGATTGGTTCCTACAAGATCAGATACAAGTGAAATCCCTTCCATCATTGTGGTAGGATGTTTTCCCTCCTGGGTGGATGTAAGTGTAAGCCCTTTCATCATTGTGGTAGGATGTGTTTCGGCCTGGGTGAATGTAAGTGCAAAAATATTTCATCATTGTGGTAGGATGTTTTCTGGTCAGAGTGAGAGTCTTTCATCATTGTGGTAGGATGTGTTCTGGCTTGGGAGAATGTGTGGAAATATTTCATCATTGTAGTAGGATGTGTTTCGTCCTGGGTGAGAGTCTTTCATCATTATGGTAGGATGTGTTCCGGCCTAGGTGAATGTGTGGAAATCTTTCATTATTGTGGTAGGATGTTTTTCGGCCTGGGTGAGAGTCTTCCAACATTGTGGTAGGATGTGCTATGGCCTGGGTGAGAGTCTTCCATCGTTGTGGTAGGATGTGCTCCCGCCTGGATGGATGTGCGTACTGTTCCTTTCTGATGAGTAGGTCAGATTCAAGTGTTGAAGAAGAACTACATGGAGGATAGGCCTACAACTGGCATAAAAAAGGGCTGGCTCTATAGAACATCCTGTGATGAGAAGAATCATGAAATAACACCCATGATGATCTAGATCTAGTGATGATGTCCAGTGATGATCAAGATCGAGTGATGATCTAGATCCAGCGATGATGATCCAGCAGTGATGATCCAGATCCAGTGATGATGTCCCATGATGATCCAAATCGAGAGATGATCCAGATCCAAAGATGAAGAAGACGAGATGGTCCAGTTGATATAGATAAAAAGACCAGTGCTAAAAATTATGTCGAAAGAATACCTTCCTAGTTAAGAGGGAGTGTTGATGTATTTGTAACTTCTAAATGTATTCATCTATGTATATTATGTCTTGTAACCCAATGTTTATTTTGGTATGTATCTATTATGTAATTGAGTCATGTTGTCATGCTCCGATGTTTCGATCTAGAGGATCTATAATATAAACAAGTCCTGCCAATTCATTGAAGGTAACCCTTCAATTGTCTAAGGGTTAAAATCCCCACAATTCTGGGGCACTAGGGTTATTAGACTCTCCTAGTAGAGGTCAGCCCTGGTAATGTTTTAGTCATGTTGGGATTAGTTTAAATAGAGAACTAGAGTCTCTATTTATCACACAACTCATACACACTCAAGTGTAGCACATAGTTGAGGAAGGAGAAGACATTGGGGCTAGACAAGAAGAAGATTACTACTGTCGGGAGATCACTTACTATTTTGGGATTTTACTATTTTGGTGCTGATTCTATCTCTGAGGATGTTGCGTGGTTTTCTCCATTTATGGTTTCCCCAAGGAAAAACACTGTGTTCATTGTCTCTTGTGTTTGATTGTTGAACTTGTTATTCTCTTAGTTAAAGATCCTAATAATGCTAGCTTAATATTGAAAAACTAACAATATGGAGAGGAGGTTCTTATTTAGTCCTAGGACCAACAATACATCCTTCATTGTTATATACTTTCCAAAGTCTAGCTTATAGGAGGATTCCCCACTACCTTTTATTGGATACTGGTAGTCATCTCCAAGCTTCACCTTGTGGGGTGATTCATGTTCTGACAGTTTCACAAAGGATTCTTTGAATCTCGTCACATGTTTGGAAGCCCCACTATCTATAAGCCAATCATTGCTTCCATGTGTGATGTTTCCTATGAGATCAAAAATCAAAACATATTTTTCATCACTTGAAGAATCATCACTTTCTTGCTTGATTCTCTTTCTGGAGGGTTCATCATCTTTCGCATCATGAGCATGACGTCTTCTCTTGTTTCCCTTCTTCTTGTGAGAGACATTTGGGTTCTTAGGACATTCTTTAGCATAGTTTCTTTTTTCATCACATATGAAGCATCTAAATCTGGGTCGATTATTATTAAATTTATTAGGATGAGAATGCTTACCTCTATGATGATTTGTTTTTCTCTTCTTGGATTGTACTATGAGAGCTTTATCTTCACTTCCCGTATTTTCTTCTCGAGCTGCTATTCGAGCTTCTTCTTGAGATCATTCTTCCCATACTCTATTGAACTTGACTAGCTTCTTTTTGTCACAGTTCCCTTGAGTGAAATATTCCCATGTTCTAGGGAGACCATTCAAGGTGGTCATTATAATATCTTCATTATCCACTTCTTCATCCACTCCTTCAAGTTGTTCTTTGATTTGGGATACCCTTGCGAAGTATGACTATATGGTCCCCGTATTCTGGATCTTCACATTCTTCAACTTGTTCCTCAAGTCATCTTCTATTTTATGTTCTTTCCTTCGAATAGTTTGGTTAGGGCATCAAACATAGATTTAGGTGTCTTTAGGGAGGACACATGTGGTATAAGGTGATCCTTGATTGAATCAACAATAATCCTCTTATCCATGAACAATTTATTCTTGTGTAAGGCCTTAGCCTCATCTCCCTCTGGAACTGGAACCTCCTCATTGATGTAGGAGACCAACTCATTTTATTCCAGGACCAGGTAGATCCTATACTTCCAGGCTCGAAATCTATCAGCTCCCTCAATATTGTCATCAAGTTTGGTATGATGTGACATCTTAAATGAGAAACTCAAATGTAAATACAAAATATTTAAATCTTACTAGGTTAAGATGTCGGATCTCAATCTAGAGATAAATTTCTATAGAGCTGGTTTAGGAGCAGATTAGGGTTTGAATTTCCCAGAGTTCTTTCAAACCAAAATCTTTTATCTTGATATCTAAACTTCAATTTTGAGGAGGAGATCAATCCAATACTGGGATCACTCAAAAATTCCACTTCTATGGAAAGACCTAATTTTCTGCAGTAGTGTCGAGTCAAAAACTGAAAATACTTAGAATAAAATTCTACTTTGACGGAAAGATGCACCCTAGAGAGGAGAGTAAGTCCAACCCTCTTTCGCTGAAAAAATGTGGAGAGAGATCCAAAAAGTAAGAAGCCCTAGTTTTCGCAGCTGCCTAGTGTCTTCTTCTTAGGTTAGCTCTGATACCGTGTTATATTTTATCATTTAAGCTAATACTATTTTAGGATATTTAACTGAGAGAATAAAAAGCACAACAATAAAACATAAGAGACAATGAACACAAATTTTTTCCTCGGGGAAACCATAAAGGAGAAAACCCCGCAACTTCCTCAGAGATAGAATTAGCACCAAAAGTAAAACCCCAAAACAGTAAGATGATCTCTCGACAATAGTAGTATCTCTCTCTCTTGTCCCAACAACTTATTCTCTCTCAGTTATGTGCTGCAACTAAGTGTGATTGAATGTATGATAAATAGAGACACTCACTCTCTATTTATACTAGACTTGACAATAACCCACCAGGTCTGACTTCTATAGGAGAGTCTAATAACCCTAGGGCCTCACAACTGCGGGGAATTTAACCCTTGATCAATAGGAGGGTTACCCACAATGACTTGACATGACTTGTTTACCTTATAGTATCTCCTGATTGGAACATCGGGGCATGACATGACTCAATTACATTACAAACACTTCCTGGAATAAACATCGGGGTACAATACATAAGATATACAAGTGAATACATTCCGAAGTTACAATTACAAGAACAATGTACACATGCATATGGAAATCAGAATTAATACTTGAATTTAGGACATAAATTTGAAATGAAAAAAGTTAAAGGTTTATTCTTTACTATAAAATTCAAAATCAATTTTAAAATTTAAATAATAGATTTAGTTTATGTTGTTAGTTGTCGTACATTAGTTATACACTTTTTAGTGCTCGGAGATGTCATTATATCATGTGTTTATTTTTCTAATGATATTTTATTTGTATTTATGATTGCAATGGCGACTATGGATAACAATGTTGAGATATTGATGGTTATTGGCCATCTTAGAGAGATTGGTTCTTTCTGGAAGGGTGGAGATGAGCTCCATCACTCCTTGTTAGACTCGTTGTGTTGAATGGAATATTTCACCTCCTATGGACAGCAAGGTGTTCCACTGGTTTGAATGGTTCAGATCCAGAACAAATAGATCACAGAAGTTTATAACTCCCCAGCAGAGTCGCTAGATTTGTTGACTGAAATATTTCACCTCCTGTGAACAGCAAGGTGTTCCGCTGGTCTGAATGGTTTAGATCCAGAACAAATAGATCACAGAGGTTGATAAATCCCCATAGACACTGTATATATCTCAAATACAACTACTCCCCAGTGAAGTCACCATATTTGTTGACCAGAATATTTCACCTCCTGTGGATAACAAGGTGTTCCGTTGGTCTAAATAGTTCAGAGCCAGATCAAATAGATCACAGAGGTTGATAACTCCCCCTAGACGCCGTAGATATCTGGAATACAAGGCTTTGATAGTTCACCTGTGTAGCTGCAAAAGAGTTCAACACGAAACAGATCAAAGCAACCAGAATATCATCTACTAAGCTATGCTACTGACTAAGGAATCTAGCAATATATATCTAAAATCAAACATCAACAATATATATGGGACATAAAATCAACTTGCATTAGAAATATGAATAAGTTTACAACCAAGCCTTAGTGTTGACATGCATCTCCATGAAACCAGCTCTTCATCCCCAAAATCTTTGACTCTAACTCTCTATTCTCTCTCCAAATGATCTTGGGCCAAGAATCAGTCCAACAACATAACAATACCTTCAACTGTTCTCTCCTCAACCATGGATATGAGCTCATATTTATAGGGCTAGATGGATAGAGATGGTTGAGAAATGAGTGGGTGAGGTGGCCTCTAAGATCCTAGGATGAGGGATATCGAGCTGAACCAACCCACAATAGTAGGGATAAGGCAGTACACGAGGCTTATCATCTAGAAGCCTCGAGAAACTTCTATTTTTCCCTTTTTACCTTGGGTACCGCGCTTCTCCTTCTATGACAGAGTGGTTCTGGTAATAACTGCCTATGGACCAAGGGTGATAGGAGGTGGCACCGCTTGTGGACAACCGATGAAAAGCGGTGCGATCAGGGGTACCACTCCTAGATAAGGGAGTATGAGCGGTGTTGGGAATTTGTATGACATACTGATAAGAAACCATTTATTCTTCACTCCAAAGGCTGGGATTCAGGGCAAGTAGGTATCTCAAAGGTCTTATCACATGATGGTGACAGGATTTTGGTATAACACATAGCTGACTATTGTTGATATGATTGCAAGATCAAACGATGCTTTGTATAGCATCGCATCTTATAGTGAGAGGAAAAGATAAGAATACAATGATGGGTTGAGCTGGAACAAGGTAAAGAAGCTAAAAATAAGCAAAGAACACATATATACATTGTTTAGAGTGCCTGTGATGGATGACATTCCGGAGAAAACCAAGCCATATATTTCCATTGATTGGTGCACCTTTCCACCCATTAGAGACCATTGGATGGATAGATGGTGCATGGTTTTTGACATTCCCCCACACAACAACAGGAAAGTATTGTTGTACTTCCTTTGAAAGTTGTATGTAGAGTTTGCGATGGGGAAACATGTCAACTATTTTGACATCCTGGGCTTCGAGGGAGTTGGTAGGGGGATTCCCAAACACCAACCCAATGTTAGGCATAGAGATGACAATCCATAGCTACATGCACCCCGTGCCGAGCTACCCAGGGCATACATCCCTCCTGCGCATGATATGGTTTCCAAGGCACAGGAGCCATTGATGACTCTAGTTGAGATGGTTTCTCGAACATAGCTACTATTGACCAGACAATGCCCTCTTCCTCTACTAGCATACAACCACCAGCTTCTGGTGATAGAGGAACATCTATTAGTGGGGATAGACAGACATCCCATGTGCCTCAGAGGGAGCCACACATCTGCACAATGTGTGGTCAATCCTATTATGGTCTTGCACCAAGACATGGTACCTCTACAATGACAGGTGGTCAAGTAAGGACATTGTTAAAACTCTATTATTGTTCAATTTTTAATTTTTCCATATTGTATGTAACATAGTAAAAGATTCGTAATATATGCAGTGTTTACTCTTGTAGGATATTGATGCCTCTCAAGGGGGTGGTAGTGCACCCATTGTGGTTGTATCTGAGGCCCAAACAACCAACATTGAGGTAATATTTAAACATTTGTCATTTTGTTAATACATATCATTTTGTTAATGTATGTGTTAGTCTTGATTAATTTGTTAGATTGTCTAATATTTACCATTTTTGAAGTTGTAGGAACCCCATTTAGAACCTAATGCTGGAGACATTGATCTCAGGGAAATACTCCAAGGTGGAATTTATGATTACCTGAAGAATGTAAGTACATGGTTAATGATCGGATCTTGTTCTAATTATTTAAATTTCTTACTATACACTCCTTTATATATTACTAATATTTATAATTTTTAAACTTACAGATGTTATCTGAATTTGAAGTGGGGAAAGAAATTGTTGGAAGTGGTCACTCCCAAAGGGGAGATATGTCCCAGGAAGGGGTAAGTATATTACAACATGTTATTTTTTTAGTACATATTATTTCATCCATTCAAATCCATGCCTAACTTTGGTAACACTTTATGACTGCAAACATCATCACAAATCCATGCACCGCCTCTTTGGTTTGGATCTCCCTATAGTCCGAACGTAGATAAGGGGGTTGTTTACACTAGACAACCTTCTTCCTTGAAAAGAGCATATGTCCATGAGGATCAACCTACTCATCCCATGGTAATGTACACACTTCCAATGGTAGTTATTGGTTATCTTTGAATTCACTTCACAACTAGTTTTTCTTAATGTTATTTTCACATGTTTACAACATCCACATGTAGAGTAATCCATTTGAGACCTTAGTGAGGTTGTTGATGCTACAATCAATGTTGCATATATAATAGAGATAAGTCCCACAGAGGTACATCTACTTGAATATTTTTAATTGTACAGTTCATTTGTATTTTCTATGGTCCGTATGATGTCTAACTATTTTATCATTTAGTGAATGTAGCCACAACCCTATCCATTAGTGGATGCGACTGAGGTTGATGTTCAACCTATGGATCCTCTTTCTTATGGAGTATCCTAGTATCTTCCCCTACAACAAATTTTTTCAGTGAGATGTTCATTTTTTACATCATTGATTATTACTTTCTCATTCATGTACATGTTGATAATTTTTGAGATAATTGACATATTGTTTTTTATTCATAGAGAAGCATTGCAGAGAGACTCTCTGCAAGGAGGAAACTAGAGGCATCTATACCTTGGATAGATGCACTCTTTCTTTGTTTTATGTACAATTGAGTCATATTTTAATTTTTCAAACTTTGTTATTGTTGGACAGTACTAGTTCAATTACCTGATCAAGAAATATTGTTATTGATTTCCAGTCACTAGATATGCACAGTGGTCGTCGACAGAGGAAACAAGCATAAGGGTTTGGGAAAAACAAGAGAAAGTTTGAGTTTTAATGTGTTAGTCTAGGAAAAATATATATTTTTATGTACAATAGAAATTTATAGTATAGGGCACGGTCTAGGATAGATGTACTTTTATCTGCACATGTACATCAAAGATGTTTTTGATACATGTACAATGACAGTACATATAAGGGCCTTCTATTTTTGTATTATAACTTTCATGATATAAAAAATATTTCATATCAAGGATCTTGAGATATTTATGGTTCAATCTTTTAAGTGTGGTTATACACATGTGGCCAAGAATGTTTCTATGTGTAGTGTTCCCAATTTTTTATAGATTTTACAATTGAATCGAGATATCAAATATAAATTTGAGAACAATGCATAATTACAATATTTTGTAAATGACAAAAATGTATATTTCAATTTGTTTTTACCACAATACAATTGCATATACAATGTTAAATTGTATTCACAAATATGGAACATACCTAATACACATAAGCACCAAGCACAGCTAAGCAACTGATCCAACTAATTGGAATACAAAATCACCTTACCCACATAAAAACCTAACAAAATTTTAAAGCATGCACGAAGTTCACACACCTAAGTGATGCACCTGTGTGGTCCACATAAATGAAATTAGTGTTTGGCATGATGTCTTTCATCTAATGAATACATGGGATACACATCAAACCTAAAAGTATCTAAGTATTATAAGGCTGATTCAAAATAATGGTTATGATTATATCCTGCACATTATGTATATCTTGCACATTATTTTATCATCTTGTTAATGTACATGGAATTTGATGAATGGCCTCGAGGAACAACTTTGGAAGAGATGAAAATTATTTGTGATTTTATTATAGTTTAAATTCACTGGAGAAGTACTATTCTAAATATTTTTATAAATTTATGTTTATGGAGTATTATTCGAAACATCCATAGCGTTAAGGTATATATATTTTAATAATGGCGTAATAGTTTGGCCACTTGTTTCTAAACATAAACATGTTCCATTACATGGTTACTAATGTAATGGCATTGTCTCCTCCTGCATTTCATCATACAAATTCTCACATATCTTGGATGGCCAAGCTAAATTAATATAGGAAACAACCTTCTTTCGAATTTCCAGTCTCATGAATGATATGAGATCCCAAGATCAATTCACCTCCACATAGAGATTGACAACTCCTTTCACCTTGATTAAAACACAAACAAAGAATATTTCTTTCTTGAAATTGATGGGAAATAAGTCAAGTTTAACACCTCACAACAGGTAATAGAATTCTCAACACCTACACATGGAATAATAGTTTGCAACAAGTATTTTTTCAAGAGGGGAATATCTACAATCACCTTCAAGCTCACCTTTATGTGCAAAAATTTTACATTTACTTACTGAGAAAAACCATAGTTTCCAATATTGACATAAAACCTGATCCCTTGTCCATGGACCCAAAGTATAGGGCCACCCCTAGTAGTATCCCAATGTCCTAAATCCAACGGATCTGATGTTTCGTCGATCTAAGCAATGTTCCTCATTCTATGGCACGTTGAATCCCACCTATTATAGGATTTTAGGGACACCTATTAAATCCCTACCTGGGGCATAGAATGGAAACCATTCATCAAAATAGGATTTTGGTGGGCCATGCAAGCATTTTTAGGCATATGCCATGTGGGAACACTATCCACATATTCATGGTTAAGTAATTTGCAAAGTTGACCCCTGTGTGCAAAAATTTCGCATTCACTTACTAAGAAAAACATAGTTTCTGAAATTGACAAAAAAAAAGATCCCTTGTCAATCTACCCATATTATAGGGCCACTTAGAGAACTATCTTGATTTCTTGAATCCAACAAAGCTGGCAGTTCATCGATCAAAGCAACGGTGAACATTCTATGGCATGTTGAATCCCACCTCATACAGGCTTTCACGGACACGTGTTGAATCCCTACCCAGTGCATAGAATGGAAACTGTGCATCAAAACAGGATTCCAGTTGGTCATGAAAGTGTGTTCACATATGTTCCATGTGGGAATTCTAGCCACATGTTCACATTCGAGGAACTTGCAAAGTTGACCCCTGTGTGCAAAACTTTCGCATTCACTTACTCAGCAAAACCCTAGTTTCTAAAATTGACCCAAAAAATGGTCCCTTAGCAATGGACCCAAAGTATAGAGCCACACCTAAAATTATCCTGATGTCCTGAATACAAGGGATTTTATGGTTCATTGATCTAAGAAATGACCATCATTCTATCGCACGTTGAATCCCACCTCCTATAGGATTTAAGGGACACATGTTGAATCCCTACCCAAGGCATAGAATGGAAACCATGCATCAAGACAATATTTTGGTGGGTCATGAAAGTGTTTTTAGGAATTTTCCATGTGCAAACACTAGACACACGTTCACAGCCAAGGAATTTGCAAAGCTGACCCTTGTGTGAAAAACTTTGGCATTCCCTTACTGAGCAAAACCCTAGTTTCCAAAATTTACCAAAATAATGATCCCTTGTCCATGGACCTAAATTAGAGGGCCACTCGTAGAATTATTCCAATTTCTTGAATCCAACATAGCTGACGGTTCATCGATCCAAGAAACGGTCATCATTCTATGGCACATTGAATCCCACCTCCTACAGGCTTTCAGGGACACATCTTGAATCCTTATCCGGGGCATAGAATGGAAACCCTGCATCAAAATGGGCTTGCAATGTGTCATCCAAGCAGGTTTAGGCAGGTTCCATGTGGGAAATCTATCCATGCTTTCACGATCGAGGAATTTTCATAGCTGACCCCTATGTTCAAAAATGGGACATTCCCTTACTAAGCAAAAGCCTAGTTTCCAAAATTGACCAAAAAAATGATCCCTTATCCATGGACCTAGAGTAGATGTCCACCCCTAGCATTATCATGATGTCTTGAATCCAATGGAGCTGAGCGTTTGTCAATCCGAGCAACGGTCATCATTCTATGGAACGTTGAATCCCACCTCCTACAGGCTTTCACGGACACCTCTTGAATCCCTAACCGGTGCATAGAATGGAAACCATGCATCAAAATAGGCTTCTAGTGGGTCATGAAAGATTTTTTAGGCATGTTCCATATGGTAATTATACCCACACATTCACAGTTGATCAATATGCGAGGTTGACTCCCATGTGCAAAAATTTGACATTCCCTTACTCAGCAAAACCCTAGTTTCCAAAATTGACCCAAAAAAATGATCCCCTATCAAAGTACCTAGATTAGAGGGCCTCCTACACCACTATATCGATGTCTTGAATCAAACATATCTGACGGTTCAGTGATCCAATCAATTATCATCATTCTATGGCATGTTGAAGCCCACCTTCGATAGGATTTTAAGGAAACTTGTTGAATCCCTACCCGGTGCATAGAATGGAAACCATGCATTAAAATCGGCTTCCAGTGGGTCATGCAAGTGTGTTTAGCCATGTTCCATGTGGGAATTCTAGCCACACATTCACAGTCAAGTAATTTTAAAAGTTGACCCCTATGTGCAAAAATTGGACATTCCATTACTAAGAAAAACCCTAGTTTCCAAAATTGACCCTAAAAATGATCCCTTTCCATGGAATTAGAGTAGAGGGCCACCCCTAGCACTATCCAAGTGTCCTTAATCAAATGGATTCAACCATTCATTGATTCAAGAAATGACCATCATTGTATCACACATTGAATCCCACCTCCTATAGGCTTTCACAGACACTTGTCGAATCCCTAACCGGGGCATAGAATGAAATCCATGCTTAAAAATGAGGTTTTCGGTGGGTCATGCAAGTGTGTTTAGGTAGGTTCCATGTCGGAATGATAGCCACACATTCACGGTCAAGGAGTATGTGAAGTTGAGCCCTATGTGCAAAACTTTGACATTCCCTTACTGTGCAAACTATGGTTCCTATGGTTTAGAATGAAAAATATGGTTTACGGTGCAAACTTGAGTTAAGAGGATGGGCTATAGGGTTTGGAATCTAGGATTTTCAATGGTTATTAGGCTAGGAATACCAATCCTCAATGTCAAAGATCCTATGGAGAAACAAATTATCGCAGTCAAGGAGATAATTATCGGATGCAAGGAGATGTCCTTATAGGATGAACTTGGAGATTCAAGGAAAATGAAATAGACATATCCTCAATAGAGTGGTATATAATGGTATTGGGATATATGGAATGAGTCATGTAAGTATCAATATAATACAAAAAATCCATGATGAAGCTCAAGTGCAGTTTTTGATGTTGTAGAAGTCTATTGACTTTATCAATCTATCAAGCACTCAATATATCAAGCTGTAAATAATCAATGAGACCATGAAACCAAAATATTTGACTACCACATACCTGACTAACTACATGTGGTCATTTGACTAGACCATCAGGAATACCTCTAATAGAAACGGTATCCTTTAGCCTCTCATGCTCGGAGTAAGGAAACAAGTATTGTGACTTTGATGAGTTCGTGTTTGGAATTGTTTGTAGATGGAGGTTTGTGCCAATAACTAAGTTTGTATAATGGTATACAATTTGAACCGGTCTATACTAGTCAAATACATAACCTTCTTTATTTCATGTGTGGTCAACCTATGTCAAATATTCTCCTTTGATAACCATCGACCCAATTGGAAAATCATTGCTCTCGGAGTCACTTAATGAGACAATGAGGGTCTTCTTCCCATCCAAGCAACGTGCCATATAGTAGTCAGTGTGCCATTCATTGCCTCTCAGGGAAACCACTACATATATGTTCCCTACATAAAATAAAGTGCAGACCTTGGAGTCATCTAACTAAACACAACTAGTCGTCAAACATTTCAAAGGTATCAACATAATAGTCGAACCAGGTTGTATGAGATCTGAAATGTGGTCATAGTAATGTGAAATAATCAACTGGCCCTCCTCCAAATGGGATAATTCTGCATTTATTTGTCGAATAATTGGGAGTGATACACGATCCCATCTTTCAACCCAATCCATGGATTCACAGTTTTCACATTCACCACTGCTACATGGATAACAAAAACAAGAGAGTTTCCTTGTCCACATTTCAACTATAGCATTTCCTGACATTATAACTTAATGGAATGCACGAGTTCCTTGGATGGTATTTCACTCATATAGGTGTGATTGATCTACATTGACCACCTCCCAAAAATATCGATGTAGATGTGTTTTTTTAGATGATTGGTCTTCTTTCCTTCTCACTCCCTGCCCCATCACTAAAGAACGCCATGCAACAATGGTATTTGCATCTCGGATGAGAGAAATAATTGTTAATTTAATATATTGCCTACATAATGCAGTCTTGATGCATGCCCCTGCTCCATCATGTTCACCTTTTCTGTGTCCAGTCTCAAAATAGTTCCAAATGTGTGGCACCTTGTGCCTCTTGTGGAGAATATATAGCCATTGGAAGAGACATAAATTTTTGAATTGCCCCACACAACCATCAAACCAAATCCAATGTTGTTCCATCTATATATTTTTATCCTCCAAGTGTTTGTAGAACAATTGAAATTTGTGTTGTACAAAATGCAATTCATGACACTTGTCATCACTTATGTTAAAGTGATAGTCCTTCAATATAACCATTTTCTCTTCAGTACTATCTTCCCCATGTCTATAGGTGATATGGACCATTATGCTGATGTGGTATGAGTGATAATATTGACTCTGAATTACATTATATGGTTGAAGAATGTATTTTTCCACAAAATCGACCACTGATAACATAGTGCCAATAGGAAATGTATCCCTGCACGTTCTAACCTGCTCATCTTTCCAACGAGCCACATGTACATGCTTTACATACTATTGTGTCTTTGCAAATATTCCTCCATGAAGTTGCATACTAGTACTTGGTAGATCAACAATAAAGATGTATAGATCAATAGGTTGTTACATATATGAAGTACCAATAGATGTTCAGAAAAAAAAAAAACTATTCAGGAACTCGTTACTAACCTGAGAGGTGACCAATTGTATTTTTTTTCATTCCCTCCATCGATATCATACGTGACATATTTGAATGACTACAAGTTCACTTCATGTCTCCCAGGTTCATGCTCATCGGTGACATGTATGCATTTGTCCAAAAATTCCATTCCACCAAACCTTGGGCATGTCCCATCTATGCAAATCCTTTGATAAAATGTGCAACCTTCTATCCTTCTACACAAAATGTTATGGATAAAGTCTCTAGATGATGTTAATGGCAATGTAGTTAAGCATTCCTACACAAGAGTGTTATGAAATACACGCAATATATGTATATATGTGTCATAATAATAACCGTACTCAATGTGACATCGACAACAACATGTGTTACAAGTTATGTTTATTTTAACATACCATGGTTTGCATTTATTGAAGGATCTTTGGTCCAAGATAAGTTCAATATGTTCATGCCTAAATATCTTGTATAATTTTGTTTGTATCATGTTAAGAAAATGTTTAATTTGGGGCTCACAATTGCTTGAACCCCTTCTCATTTTTAGTACATATTTTTGGTTGGATGAAGGTCTACTATTGTTATGCCAAAAATCCTGCACCAGTCCCTTTACTGCATCAATGAGCCTCATATTGGAGCATGGAAACCTGCCAACGAAGGAACAGACATATCTTTAACCAGAGTCAATTTGTTCTTTTCTATAACAATAACTAAGGAGTGATTTGATATCCAATCCTACAAGTTTGTATGTAGGCTTAAGAAGGCGAAGGGACCTAGTGCTTTTGTTCACGATTGATTGTGACAACACATGATGAGATGCATTCCAATCCTTTGAACAAGATTTCTTTCCAATAGTACTAAATGCATCTACTAAACTTATGACAACATGAGAACTTGGTTCAGAACTATTTGTCATCTTTATCCTTAAGTTTTTCCTAACAAAAGTCATAGACATAGATTTTAACAAGGATATAAATAATCTACATTTATCTCCATCACATTTAGAATCAAAATAGTTGAGAACTATCTATTGAGATTGATATGAAATACTGCGTCTAGACATTGTACCTTAAAGTAAATCAATGAGACTTTCATCAATCTGTATACATTTTGGATTTCTTCGGCGTAAAGTTTCCAATGGAGGCAGGGAGGTTGGAATTGCGCCCTATACCATATCAACTAGTTGGTCTAGTGTTTGAACATGAGCTTCATGTCCTTCCATGTCTTCTTGTTGGTCAGATGATGGCAATTGGAAATCCTCCTAGGTTGTATGAACAACATTTTATTCTTCAAGCATATTTTCAACATTCAATGTCTCTCTAACTTCGTCACTTGTATACCCACATTCATTAAATCTCCAAAGGTTTTAGGTGGCCTTGATGTGCACCTACATTTTACTCCTTGATCATTGTCATGCAGTGCTCGTTCTTCTACTGATATGGAGACAAAAGGCCCCTCGAGCAAATGTTTTTTTCTTTCTTGATGTTGATTGGTAGGAAGAACCGTGGCATCCTCAACAACCGGAATTGTTTGAGTGTCTATAGAGCATCTTCGATTCGTCATGTCATTTATTTTCTTCTCTCAAACTTCTTCAAGGATTTCATTGGGTATCCTCTTCCTTGCTGATTTTCTTTCTCGATTGCGTGAGTTTCCCATCACCATAATGATCAATGATATATGGTTTCCTTTTCTAGATCCTCAATGCTACTCTTCAATTGGAGAATACCCAAGCTTTGTTTCTTTGTTTCTCAATTATGTCTAGATACTCAAGTTAGGCGGAAGACTAGGAAGACTGTTTCCTTTTCTAGCTCCTTAATTGCAAGGAAAACAATGGTAGAGATGCTCTATGGTGCTCCTTAAAGGGAAATTTCCCAAGCTTGGTTTGTCTCTTGCTCAATTGTGTCTACATACTCCACCACAATGACCAAGTTAATGTTGCCTTTGCTAGCTCCTCAACTGCAAGAAAAAAAATGGTGGAGATGCTCTAGGGTGCTCCTGAATGGAAAATTCCCCAATCTTTGTTTGTTTGTTTCATGCCTACATACTCCACCATGATGACCAAGTTAATGTTTCATTTGCTAGCTCCAAAATTGCAAGAAAAATAATGGTGGAGATTCTCTATGGTGCTCCTTACTCAATTAATGGTTTTTTTCTTGCTCAATAAATTCTTTATTTCTTTCTCCTCAAAGTATACCATGCTCCAAGAAATACTTAGACACTTGTGGTGGAGATGCTTGATGTCCAAAAGAATTTTGTGTGATAATATGGTGAAGAAAATAATGTTCATGCAATGTCTGCAACCTGAAATTGCACATGAACTATCAAACCTGTCTGAAATATGATATAGTGTTTCTCGAACAGGGACTGTTATTGTTTATACTGAGATGAAACGTGCACGCATTATTGTTAACAAAAATGGGGGCTCATTTTGACCACATAAAACAAGTGTGCATTTTACTCTAATAGTGTTTAGGAGCATTTAAGAAGGTAGTTGCATGGTTAAGGGATCATTCCAGGTTTAGGGGGAATTAACAAGCACTCCCTTAGTCTTTGCTCCTTAACACCCCCCCTCTCTTCAACCTAACTATATTGTTTTGCAACTCAAGGGATGTGTGTGTGAGAAAAGGATAGGTTAAGTGGTGTTAGTAATAAGGGGAGAAATGAGGATGTGTGTGTGTGAGATAGAGACAGAGAGAGGTTAGGGGGTGTTAGTGGTAAGGGGAGACATAGGGATGTGTGTGTGTGTGTGTCAGAGAGGTAGGTTAGGGGGTTCTAGAGGTAAGGGAAGACATAGGGATGTGTGTGTGTGTGCCAGAGAGATAGGTTAGGGGGTGCTAGTGGTAAGGGGAGACATAGGGATGTGTGTGTGTGTTAGAGAGATAGGTTAGGGGGTGCTAGTGGTAAGGGGAGACATATGAATGTGTGTGTGAGTGTCAAATAGATAGGTTAGGGGGTGTTAGTGGTAAGGGGAGACATATGAATGTGTGTGCATGTGTGTTAGAGGGGCGAAATAGGGATGTGAGTGTGTGTGTGTGTGTCAAAGGGGAGACATAGGGATGTGTGTGTGTTAGAGGGGAGACATAGGGATACCTGTGGACATGTGTGTGGGTGTCTAGGTGTTTTAGGTTATAGGTTAGGGGGTGTTGGTGGTAAGGGGAAACATAGGGATGTGTGTGTATGAGAGAGAGAGAGAGAGAGAGAGAGAGAGAGAGAGAGAGAGAGAGAGAGAGA